>PVIA01009126.1:0-64237 GCA_004024845.1 Tonatia bakeri | reverse complement strand
GTCATTGTTGGGATGTGTCTTCTGCAAACTCCTTTGACATTTTTAGGGCAAGATACTCCTTTTATTTAGTGCCAAATATGGCCTTAGGGACAATCCCCAAAGTCTTGCATTAGTTTCTTCCTACCCCTCTTCCATAAACACACACTGCAACCAGCCATCCACAAGAGGTCCTTTCCCTCCACAAGCCTGCTTTCACTGGCACAGATATAAGTCTCCAGCTGAAATGTCTACTACTGTTTATCTCCATACATGCCTCCTCAGTACTGGATTAACACTCTGCTCTCTCCTTGGGTGGATCCAGTTCCATCTAGCCCACTTACAGAAACAGCCTTCCACAATCACCTATACTGCCCACAAAAGCCCACATGGTAGCACTCTGTAGTACTTCTCCACACCATAGATCACATAGAGTATGTTTGTCTACCAGGCAGCAGAGGCCACCTTCCACACTGTCTGCCCACTCCAAAGCCAAAAGAGTCCACACCTTTGTGCTCCACACACCATTCAAAGTGTACACCCAGCACCATGCTTTCTTCCATATTCTAGCTGTTGTCTCAGAATATAAAACTGTCTCGGATTGAGGTCAGAGAGAAAATCCTTTTTACTCATGATCAACAGTGAAAATGAAGTCCATGTTTTTATTTCAGTGAATTAACATTCTACATTAGAAATATTTGCCCAACAACGTTTTTGTATATTTTTATTTACAACAATAATTGAACACTCAACACTGCTTGACATTTTTTTTCTTATTTCTCAAAATCTTTAAATTTCTCTGAGAAGTTATAACAAAACTTGTCATTTTTCTTCAAGTCACTTGTCTTAATTTATACTAATTTTAGCAGACTCTTACTATTTCAAAAATTTTCTATTTTACCAGAGATTCCTCATCTTTACTTGGTCTCAGCTACATACATGCTGTAGCCAGTTCAACTCTTTCCTCTCCATCTGTGCTGCCTCCTATATTCCCTTCCTGCCTCCTCTAGGTGCCTGGACCATTAATAATTTTTCTGCATCTCTCCACATTAGCTCCTTTCCCCCAGGTATGCTGGACTTTCTTCCACCCTTAAAATACAACAACCAAATCTTGGTGTGTTTTCTGATTCCCTACCCTGGTGTCAGCAGGCACTTTTCTTTCAAATCTTGTCTCAATCCATTCAATCCTATTGTCTTAAAATATCAGTGTCTCTATTTCCACTCACTTTTGCTTCCATCTCCCACTTCTAAAAGTCGTTGGTAAGATTTCTTTATAATCAAATGCAAAGACCTTTTCTTAGTCCTCATTTTAACAAAATTCCCTGGCCACAGATGTCATCAGTGGCTCTCTCCTGGCCAGCCCTCTTCCCTGAGTTTCTGCACATTTTCTCCCATGGTTCCTCACAGCAAACTCTTTGTTGCAACCGTGCTGCAATATTCTGAATGTTATGCTCTTTCCCACCTCTTTACCTCTGCGCATGCTCTTCCTCCTGCTTAGGAATTTTATGTTCTCATTTTATGCCTGGTGAATTAGTACACTTCCTTAAAGTTTCACCTTCATTGTTAAATCTTTTGTGAATCTCTCTTATGCCTTCCCATTAAGAACTCATCTAGCAGAATCAATCATTCTACCTGTTCTGCTGTAAACCTCTGCGCTATTTATGCCAATGTTTGCAATTTATTAAAATGTACTAATAATAGTATGAGAATATTGTTCAGGTACATAATCATTTTAGAATGCAATATAGGATATAGAAAGTTTTTTATTTTAATGTGTGTGTGTATATATATATATATAGCACCAGTGTGTATTATATAGATTTACTCAAGTAATTTCATACTGTATCTAATAAATGTGTCAAGTAAATATAGACCACTAGAAACATAAATGATCACTTAATGCTCATTAACTTTATAGATCTTTCAATATATTAACTGTTGAACAGTTTATAGTAAGCTTGTAATTTAAATATTTGTTCAAAATATAAAAATGCATTGTGAAAAGCACAAAATATTCGGGCAACCATTAAGTATAATTGCCTCCATATGATTTAAGATTTTGGGCATATCATGTGGTTAATTTTGTTTATCAAATAGAAATATAAAAAGAATACTATAATTTTTTCCCCTGGCTGGTGTGGCTCAGTGGATTGAGGGCCAGCCTGCGAACCAAAGGGTCACCTGTTCAGTTCTCAGTCAGGGCAACATGCCAGAGTTGCAGAGCAGGTCCCCAACAGGGCGCACATGAGGGGCAACTGCACATTGATGTGCCTCTCCCTCTCTTTCTCTCCCTTCCCCTCTCTAAGATAAATAAATAAAATCTTTTAAAAAAGAATACTATAATTTTTGTTTTATTTTGTTACTTTTTGCAATTATATTTACAAATAATAACCCACTATCAAACAGATTTCTGGAAAATTCAGTCATTAATAAACATAAGCATAAATACAGAAAAGAAACTACAAATTATTGTAAAAGCTGAATATCTAAGTAAATAGCTATCTCAATGTCTTGGTTCTTTACTCCATTGAAATCTCACCTAATGTTAGAAGCTAAATACTGTATAGTGAAATAGAGAATAAAGTAATATCAAGGCAAATAGAAGTTCTGTGTAGGCTGAACTGTAGATCACTAAGTAAACTTTGGGGAAGGGAAGAATGTTATAGGGTAGAGATAAATGTAGCTCAAGGGACAGGCCAATGAGTGGTGGAAGTAGCTAGAAGCTGAAAATGTGAAAAGAGACAGGAGATCAACAGACACACAAAAAAAGTCTAAACTATGCTATGCAAATCATTGAAATTACTTATTTTGCTGAAAAACATTTTTTTTTCATATTTTAGCCAATCTACACATCCTTTCTTGCTATTGTAATTGCTTTTCCCTCACTGCCTCACCACATAGCCTCAAGTTTTGTTTTGTTTTTTTCTTTCAAGTCCAGTGACACCCAGGCAGAATGCTGCTCCAGATGTTACAACCTCTTAAGTCCGAGTAGACTCCACATCTCCCAGCAGAGGAACTGGTCCATGTATTTTACATGGAGGCAGGCATTAAGGACAGATGTACTCTGACATTTGACAAGCACATTATAGTGCTGAAAATATTTTTTAAAGTTGATATTACATACTTATACAGAGTCAGAAACACCTCCTTTCTCTTTTTGTCAATTTTCAATACCCAGTTTCAATCCAATGACTGGGACAAGTGGCATGGTGGTGGTAGAGGAGATTCATAATTCTGTATAACTTGGTAGCTAGCACTTCCCTAGGGCTGCCATACGAGTATCATACTGGGTGGATTACACAACAGAAATTTATTTTTTCAGATTTCTGGAGGCTTAGAAGTCTAAGATCAATGTGTCAGCATGTTCGGTATCTTCTGAAACCTCCCTCGTTAGTTAGCAGATGGCCACCTTCTCAATGTGTCTGCACATGGTCTTTCTTCTGTGTAGGCACATTCCTGGTATAGCTCTGAGTGTCTAAATGTTCTCTCCAGTTAGACTGATTTAAGGCCTACCCTAAGAGTTTCATTTAAACATTATCACCTCTTAAAAGCACTATTTCCAAATACAGTCATGCACAGCATCATGGCATTTCTGTCAATGATGGGCAGCATGTATAAAGATGGTACACTGATCCCTCACCTATTGCAGGAGTTACGTTCCAGAGACCCCCGTGACAGGTGAAAATCCTTGAAGTAGCAGTGTTATATTTATTTTATTATTTATATATATTTTAAGGCTTTATAAACCCTTCCCACACTCCTATAAACCTTTCCCACTCTCTTATTAACCTTTCCCACACTCTTATAAACACTTCATATGCTCTTAAACACTTTCTACACTCTTAAACCTATGTAATTTTAACAACATATACAATTCTATATGGGTACTCACCAGTGAAGTATACAACTGTCCCTCACTATATTGCAGTTCACCTATTTGAGGGTTTTAAAAAAACCGTGATACAGGGAAGCCGTAAATAAGTGAACCGCGATATAGTGAGGGATGACTGTATACCACATAGCCTAGGTGTGATAGCCTACCATCGAGATTCGTGTGAGTGCACTGTATGATGTTCCCACAATGGGGAAATAGGCCAATTCCTCAGAGTGTGTTCCCATTGTTAAATGATGTGTTACTGCCAAATCCTGATGTACTGAGCTTCTGAAGTACTGAATATATATAAATATATATTTGTATTTATATTTATGTAAATTCTCTCTATAAATCTTATATGAAAGTCATATAAATGTTATATATATACATTATATATAAGTCTTATATATAAATTATATATATATATATACTTTTTATGGACAGAGAGACACAATTTAGCTCATAACAGTGGAATGCCTTGATACTAGGTGGCATTTAGCTGACCTTTTTTTCTCTTCCCTTGTGCTTTTGCTTCTATTCTTGGTAGAACTTAGCCTTTAGTCTCACATATTTCTATGCACAGCACCAACAGATCTATGTTTACATTGTAATTTAGTCCTCTCACCTGCTCTGTCCACTCCCACTTTTTAAACTATATACTAGCAGTCACTGTTTTAAAAACATTCCCTGCTCTAATTCTGCATCTAAACTTGCTAATTCACCTGCTGATCGAAGACTTAGTCTAGTTAAATCGTTTCTACCTTTTTTACTGAAAGCTAATTAATATTCCTTTATCATCTTGGAAAAGTAAATACATTTGAAAATGGAGAAAGTGACCAGAGGAGAGAGGAGAGGGAGTTTCAGGGGAAAAGGGGAAGGGTTTACAGGAACAAAGTTAAAAGACACATGGATAAAAACTAGGGGGAGGGTGGTAATAGGAGGAAAGTTGGGAGGGAGGGGTGGGTGGGCTGGATTGGGAGTAAAGGGGAGAAAACTGTACTTGAACAATGATTAAAATAAAATTAAAAAAAAAAGAAAAGAAAATGGAAGCTACTGGGGAAAACTATTTAAATAGGAAAAAACCCACAATCCTGATTTGAAGTGTTCGTTCAATTCTGTAGTGTGAATACTTGCAGCAAGGCTGATTTCAAGCTGTTTATGTTGCATCAGTGAATGCGGAATTAGGAAGAGATGTACATCCTTATTTCCACCATTCAGAAACAGTGTAGATGTAAACTATTTCCAGAGGACAGATAATAGCGAACTCTAGGAAGATAGGAAATGATTAAGGCTTGATTTATTTACCTTGCCCTTTGACCACTGATGTGGATAAGAGGCACCTACCTCCCTAAGGACGTACATTTGTCATGCACACACTGAATGCATTAATGCACATGAAGCTAATAGTGTTCAACAGGTAGAATCACTAGATAATTTTATAAGTGATATTAATTTAAAAAAAGAAATAATTGGAACACTGTTCTTTCATCTACTATTTACTGCCTTCTATTATAAAACAGAGCATTTTATCTCATTCCATTCCATAAAACAAACATTCTTGAAGAAATCACTTTGTTTTTGACAAGGGGCTAAATATGGGGTATAATATATCTTAGCATAAAGTTCATATACATAAACTTAACAGAATAGCTGTGTTTAGATGGATAAAATTATAATCAAATCACAGAGACTGAAGAGAGAAGATATCACTTTATATAATTGAAAACAGACATTTTATATTTTAAACTATGCCATTTTATTATTCAAAGATACAAATGCAGCCTAGGAGAATTAGAAAGGAAAGCAAAGGGAAGAGAAGGATCACAATAGAGAGACAAGGATGTGACCTAAGCCGTGCAACATCTATTGAAGTGCGGCATGGAGGACTGAGGGTGAGAGATCTGTCATTCTGTGCGCACATATGAATGATGGAGTCATGGGAAATGCCAGGGGCAGAAGTGCTGGGGGTTAAAATGTGGCAGAGCTTGACCTGGTTGTGTCTACCTGATGCTTCAGCAAAGATTTAGGGATGGCCCCATGGGAAGCAGCAGCAGCAGCAGCAGCGGCAACATTTGAAAAGAAAGAGGTTGTTTATTGGAGACCCTGACAATAGCTGAAATCTCAGCTCCAAGACAGATAGTAAGAGTTTACATGTATTTAGCAAAATATTTCATTCCCTAAATAGCTGTGAGTTGGCAGGTGATGGAAAAGAAATGGTAAAAATGAGAGAAAATGGAAAGGTGAAGTCTCGGTATTTGAAATGTTGAAAAGGAGACCATGAGAGTCTGTCAGATGTCTGGTGAGAAGTGGTCTTGTGTACCAAAGCGTGTTGGCACTGCAGACAGTTGTCTGCTCGGGATCCAGGCCTCATCATTGGGAACACAGGAAATATTCTACGACTCAGTATTCTATGACTCAGTTTTCACCTGTAAATAGGACGAGTAATAGTGCCTACACCTTGGGTTATTATACTATTAAATACAGTAAGGTACACAATAACTTTATCTATATTTCAAGAATTGTGTGTGGCTAGCTGAGTGAAATAATTTAAACTGGAAAGCCACCTAAGCCAGAAGGATGAGCAGGTGGGTTAGGAAAACACAGGGGCTTAGGAGTCCAAGACTGTACTGATGTAATCTGGAGAAGGAGGGCTGGTGTGCAACCAAAAGCAAAATCTGAAAAACTTAAACAGTAAGAAAAGAAGAAAACTAGAGGCAACCTCTCAGGAAATGAAGGCCAGATTGGTAAAAAAAGTGCCTATGCAGTTAGTAATTTTAACTAAATATTAACAGATGAATTTAAAACTCTAAGAAGGAATGGAGTTCTCTAGTGGCTTAAGGAGGTAAAGAACATAAATAGTTCTGGGGTTAGGAAGTAGAAATGGAGCGTTAGGTGGAGAGCAGATCAAGGTTCAGAAGACTGTTAGATATTGTAACTATGTAGCAAATTAGCAAGTAAAAAGTCATTTTTTAAAAAATTCATACATGCTAGAGCAAGGTTCATATGATGGAAAGCCAAAAGATAAAGTAACTTTGTTCAAAAAATATAAGCAAAGCTAGGATAATTACAAAAAGGATTAGCTTTAAAGAATGACAAACACCTGCAATGACAAAATTGCCTTTCACCTGAGTGGTTACTGCTAAATGTGAATTTGATAGTCAATGCATTGGTAGGGATTATAAAAAGGTAGGGGGGAGAGGCAGGTAAAAATGGGGGAGGGCAGAGAGCAGGGCGAGATATCTACCGGTTGTTGTCAGGCACCCTTTCTACACATCCAAGAGAATTCTTACCCTCAGGACATTTTTACAAAGCAGGGTTATCTAGTTTCTTTAAAAATTGCCGGGGACACAGTAAACCCTTAATAAGTATTTGTTAAATGATTGAGCAACTTAAAACTTGCTCTAGTTGTATCTTAGAAAAGCAGAGAAGACAGGAAATAGTGACACTTGTTTATTCCACATGAAAATGGGCAAGAAAAGGGAACAAATTCAAGAGAATAATAAGAGGTTTAAAACATGATCTTTTTTAAGCAATTAAAGTGCCTTTAAACCAGTCATTTTCAAAGTGTGGTATGAGGACTCTGGAGTCTCCAGAACCTTTTCAGGGGATCTATGAGGTCAAAACTATTTTCATAATATTATCAGAGATATGTTTTTCTTTTTCATTGTATTAGCATTTGTAGTGATGTTGCTAGAGCAATGGTGGCTCAAAAAGCTGTTGCCTTAGTCCTAATAAGGTAATTGCACTGGACTCTGCTAGTTAATGGTCAGTACCCACAAACTTACCAATTAATAAGTAAGCAAAAAAGTAAATATATATATAAATAAATGAATGTATAAATCTAGTTTCACTTAACAATGTCTGTGATAAAACAGTAAAAAAAAAACAATTTTGTTGAATCTTAACATTTGAGGACACCTAGTTTACATTCTGTACGATGATGACAAGTCCACATAAAGCACTCATGTGTTGAGATAGTAGCTGAACTGGCCATGTGTTTTTATCAAACATCTTTCCTTGGAAGAAATGCTCACAGAAAAACTGGTAATTCAGACTTGAGCATCTGATATACACTTTCTCAAAAATAAACCGAGTGAGTTAGTCACTTGAAAAAAAAATTGTATTACTTGCTAACTTGAAAATTCAAAGGAAGATTAGAATTTTGGAAAACCTGCATCTGCCATGGTGAACTGATGTGTTGCCAACACTTAGTTTTTACATGAAATCCATGTCATGCTTTGATATTATATAATAAAATATGTCAACACCAGAGACATCCTCAGGACTCAGTGATCCAACATTTTCCAAAAATAACCAATGTAATTTACAAAATAATTTGTGGGTAAATATGCATTCAAAGAGCACATTAGACCAATCAAGTTTAATTTATTAGAGTTTCAAATGGCACATTGCAACTAGCACTTGGGAATCTTCAATTTATTGATTTGCTTATTTGGTTTAGTAGCACACACACACACACACACACATATACACATACATGTATGTGTGTATATTCCTTTTTCAAATGTATATCTGTATGAGGCTGGACCTTTCTCATATACCTCAACAGAAAAACTACTAAAATAAATTGAATGTAGAACCTTCTAATAAGACCAAATAGATTTGCAAGTAAAAAACAACATCTTCTCATGGAATTGTTTTTGTTTGGAAAAGTATAGTTATTTTCATTAAAATGTAATTTATGCTAATATAAATTCATGGATTTATTATATATTATGATTTTAAATAAATATATATTTTAACATTTTCTAAGTTTGTTTCTGATATAGCAAACACCAATTGATAAAACTTACACAGACAAAAAATTCTGTGGAGCCTTTACTAATTTTTATTTATTTAAATATGTTTTATTGATTATGCTATTACAGTTGTCTCATTTTCCCCCCTTTATTCTCCTCTACCCTGGCCACCATCTCCCACCCACATTCCTCCCCTTTAGTCCATGTCCATGGCTCATACCTATAAGTTCTTTGGCTTCTATATTTCCTATACCACGCTTAACCTCCCCCTATCTTCCACCTACCATTTATGCTACTTATTCTCTG
Source organism: Tonatia bakeri (assembly GCA_004024845.1). Taxonomy (NCBI): domain Eukaryota; kingdom Metazoa; phylum Chordata; class Mammalia; order Chiroptera; family Phyllostomidae; genus Tonatia; species Tonatia bakeri. The sequence goes on along the minus strand of PVIA01009126.1, from coordinate 55,321 downwards.
TACCTTTTCTCCCTCTCTCCCCATCCACTTCCCTGCTGATAACCCTCCATGTGATTTCCATTTCTCTGGTTTTATTTCTGTTATAGTTGTTTGCTTAGTTTTTGTTTTTGTTTTTTAGATTCAGTTGTTGATAGTTTTGAGTTTATCATTTTACTGTTCCTAGTTTTTCAACTTCTATTTCTTAGATAAGTTCCTTTAACATTTCATATAATAAGGGCTTGGTGATGATGAACTTCTTTAACTTGACCTTATCTGGGAAGCACTTTATCTGCTCTTCCATTCTAAATGATAGCTTTGCTGGATAGAGTAATCTTAGATGTAGGTCCTTGCCTTTCATGACTTTGAATATTTCTTTCCAGGCCCTTCTTGTTTGTAAGGTTTTTTTGAGAAATCAGCTGACAATCTTATGGGCACTCCTTTGTAGGTAACTGTCTCTATTTCTCTTGCTGCTTTTAAGATTCTCTCCTTATGTTTAATCTTGGCTAATGTAATTGTGATGTACCTTGGTGTGTTCCTGCTTGGGTCCAACTTCTTTAGGACTCTGAGCTTCCTGGACTTCCTGGAAGGGCTTGTGACGTTCTAGGACCCTATGAGTCTCCCTAGGGGGTTGACCTAGGGGTCAACAAACTCTTGTGAGGCTGGGAGTTTCTGCCACTGCCGCATCAACCTCCGCAGGTGTTTTCAATCATAGGTTTGAGGCTTTATTTCCCTGAGCTGGAACCCTGGGGTACGAGGTCTGTCTCGCTCCCCAATTGTTCCTCCCAGTCTATCTGCATGTGAATGTGGGACTGCCCAGTCCACAATCCACAACCTTGCCTTCCAGTCACTGCCTTGCTCCACACTCTCCACCCAGCTGCCTGTCTCTGCCCTCCCTACTGTTCTGGATGAATGCTTGTTCTTTAACTCCTTGGTTGTCAGACTTCCATAGAGTTCGATTTTCTGTTACTTCTGGTTGTTTTTTGTTTTCAAATTTGTTGCTGTCCTTCTTTTGGTTGTGCAAGGAGGCACGGTGTGTCTATCTACATCTCCATTTTGGCCGGAAGTCTGCTTTTACTAATTTTTATAAGTGAAAGGAGTCCCTGATTCCAACAGGTTTTAGAACCATGTCTCTAAGCCATATAATCGCCAACCAAGAAGAATCAGTACTGGGACCTTGGGCTGCTGATGGGGGGCTTTATGAGCCTTTGCTTTATTGGATTTCATACTTTGCTTCTGGACTTGTGTTTGATATTTGGAGGTTCTGATTTGTTATCTATGGCCTTACCTTTTCTAACACATGTGCCCTAAATATTTCTCTATAAGATCTCTTATTGCACCAGATACTTGGTGTTGGCTCTCTCACATAGTCTGACTACCACAGGCCTTGCCTTCAGTTTGTCTTTGCCCATTGATTCCATCTGCTTCTAAATGGCTCTTCCAGCTCAGCACTGAAGATAACACCTCTCAGCACCTCCCTGCACCTCTGTTATCTTTAAGATGATTTACAGTTGGACCTAGATTACCCAACCTCCCCATTCACAATTAACCCAATCCCTCCATAAATTGTAGAAGGTTTTGAAGAAAATCCAACAAAACCAATTAAAAATAGTAATTAAAACAAATACATGTCAAGTGATTTAATGGGACTAGTTCAAGCATGATTGGCATAAAGCTATTATTGGGTCCCCAGATTTAGGAGCAACCTAATGATGTTTTATTACATGGTCTTCCCAAATTTTAGTAACTTTTCTATATTGTAGACCAGGGGTATCAAATTCATTTCCACCAGGGGTCACATCAGCCACACTGTTGCCTTCAAAGGGCCAAATGTAATTTTAGGACTGTATAAATGTAACTACTTTTTAACAGTTAAGCGAGAGCTTGGTGCTGCCCCCAGGTAGAAACAAGGTGCCAGGCTGGATAAAACAAGGTGGAGGGCTGAATTCAGCCCTCGGGTCTTGTGTTTGCCGCCTGTGTTATAGACTAATGTGAGCATATAACCTTCTCTAATCATTAAGCATATGGGATTTCTTTATACATCAGCATCTATCAAATATTATTATATGAATGATGTAAGTACTATATTGTGTAAAAACTACTTCCTGGGCTCTTGGACTCCTATGTCACCATGAGCATTGCAGGTGCGATATCTTTTCATTGTGGTCACCACACTTCAAATTTTTTATGGTAACAAGTACCATAAGACTTTTTAAGTAAAACGAATAATTTGTGGGTAAGTAGGGTTAGAACTTTCATACAGTAAGGCCAAATCCCTAAAGCATGTCATTAATAGTCCCTGGAGAAATCCTGTGCCACATGACTAGAATGAGTTTACAAGCATAGCATGACGCAAACCCAAAACGGTATTAGAAAGATGACCTCTAGTTTTTTCCTAAGAGTTCTGTAAAGTCACAGACATTGCAATTTGGTAGGAACTTCTCTGGAAGCACCTCATTAATGCCAGCTCAGAAAATGCATCCATTTTACTGCAGCCCCGCCTACTTGCACTTTGACTTTTTCTCATCATCCTTAGCTTGTAAAAAGGAAAGAAGATAAAAGGAAAATAAAATTAAAGATGACACTCCTATGAATTTCCTCAAGAGAAAAAAAATCACAGCTGTCAGGATTGCTAAAGGGATATTTTAAAGCCATGTATGAATATATAATTTTGAGTACCACATTACATAAGTGATAAAGTAGGAAGACAAAGTGGAATATACAAATGTTTACCCTTGGGCAACAACCTTTCTGGTCTATACGGACATGGAGAAAATACTGGGGAATCAGGCATCAAAATGCAGCTTACTTATAATGCTGTACCCGTTTATATGGAAAAAGAATGCATCTAAGACACTATACTTTTTTGCAGATAAACTAATATTAATCAATATTTAAATTCTTATAAACTAGCCCTCATCTAAATGTAGAGTATAGAGCAATGAGTCCTGCGATCTGGAAATAAAACCATCTATTACTATCAGCTGCACACTGAAAAAAATAAATAGCTTCTCAAATGTGCTCCTAACCCTTTTTCTGCAATGTGAAATTATAGCTGTGGAAAGATGACATAGGTCATCAGCTGTGTCATTATTTCTGAAAAATAGATAATGCCTGTTGAATAAAAGTTACATATTTGGTAACATTTTTAAATGTGCAAATTTACATGTTTTAAGAAACAGGTAAGTGCATTTCTGACAGAAAAACTACAGCTGGCTTTAATTCTGCAAGCTTTAACTGGCAGTTCCAGTGAAAGCTGAATTTAACAATTAACTTGTTCCGGAATGTGGGAAAAGCAATTATTAAACACAGCCTCAATTAATGAGCGAGGAGTTGCTGGGAAGAAGACAAGCTGCCCGTGGGTCAACCCATGCACACCAACTACATCTTAATTCTGCTTGATTAGATAGGAGCAGATCTTGCCACGAGGAACAGTTGGGAAACCATTTGGTTGGGGTTTCAGCATTCATTTCCCATTTGGCTTCATTATAAGAACTGAATCTGAGGCCCTTCAGCAAGTAGATATTGCTCTTTTATGTTACTCATTTAGAGAAGCAGGGTGCCAAGAGAAGCAAAAGCATTACTTTTATTGTTTTCAAATATAGGAATGTTACAGTAGGAATGAATGTGGAGAGCAAGACCAATAAAATGGCTTTGGTCTGGTCAGTACAGTATTGAGTATATAAACCAAAGTGTAATCACTCATGTCAACTAAGATGGCTGTCAGTCAGCCATGACACTGGTTCAAGAGGAAAACTACTTAAGTCAGAGTAAGCACATCTGGCAAGGAGACACACTTAAGATACCTGCCCATGTGGTCAGAACAGCCATGTCTGCAGAGCAGGACCACCCATAGACGGGGTTCTGAGGAGATTCCACACTTGCTAGAAGGGGTGCCAATGTACAGAAGACACAGAAGGGTGGAGTACACCACTTTTATGGTACAACTGAGGCAGACTCCAGACCACTGCTGAGACAGCTGAGCTCCACACACCGGAGTGCTGCTCCATGCTGTGCTTATCTCTCTTTGCATCTGGACACCTGAGGCTCTGCCCTGCTGGACTGAGGACTTCGTCTGCCCTGCTGCCCTCCTGGCTCTGGAGTTCCTTTCTTGCAAGGTGCTGACAATCCCCTGGCCCACCATGCTGTTTCCCAGACCTGCAGACTGAGAAGCTGGTACTTGGGTTTGTTATCTTCGATTGCTGTGTGTGTGTTGTGTTATATTTTTCTTAGGTTGTTAGAGTGTGAGTAGGATATTAATGTATGTTGATTTTCTACTCTGAGTGAACCTGCATTTAACAAAAACTGAGTGAATAGCACAGTTACTGTATGTGACTCTTGTCTATTCCTTAGCGCTGGGCTGCTCAGCAGGCAGCCAGCCGAGCAGTTGCCCAGCCAACTTACAGGAAAGACTATGTCACGAACATAAGCTCATGAAAGTGAGAGATTTGCAAACATTTCTTTGAACTATCCCTTTGATTTTCACTTGAAGCAATATTACTTGTGAGGCTGCGTGTGGTTTTAGTATCAATTATTTTCCTTTGTAGAATAAAATGAGAGGACATATATACTCAGTGAAGGAATGGCTCACTGAAAGCTTTTAGTACACAAGCCCGTAAGAAAAGTTACCATACATTCCCAAATAGTATCTGTCAAAGTAATATTTTTTGTGTCAGGTACCTATTAGATCACTGGCTTTCACTATTCCAAGGCCCACCTGTGTCAGGTTGCCATGCGGTACAAATGAGAGGGGCAAGTCCTCAAAACCTGACTGAGTCTAGGTCTCTGGAATTGCTGCTGAGGATCTGAATTTTTCACAAGCACCTAGATTACCATTTGCACAGTAAAATTTGAAAACAAGGTAATTTTGCAGGAAATAATTTATATCAGTACAGAAGATAGGGAATTAATTATTTATTTCACAGATTAGAATGATTGATACCATGAAACCAATGACTGAAAAGTCATTGAGTTTATTAAGAATTAAGGCGGGATGAGAAACTAAGTGCCCTAATTTTAAATTATTATTCTTTTACCATAACTTACTGACCCTATGCAGCATTTCCATAGCATTCCTCCAGATAGAGTTCCTCTGGACCTAATGCCAAAGATAATAGTATCTAATAATAAATTAATATTCATAATCTATTTCCAATTCTTCTGTTTTAGGCATGCAGCTGCCTAGAAAAGCGAGAGAAGCCATTACCTCCAAATACTTTAAACTCTCCACTATTGGAAGTCTTGCAAAGATATTAAGTTACCTGATTATGACATTCCTGTTTGTAACATTTTCATTAATGTACTCCTGTTGGTAACATTTTGATTTTATTCCCCTAAAAGGTGGCATAAACAAATTTCAATACATTAAGATTAATATAAAACAGTAGCAACTAATAGAAAAATGTAAATCATGGGTAGCTAAGAATTTTTATAAACTACAAATTTAATTCCCATTTATAAAGTAAATGCCAGCAATTTATGTATGAAATAATGTATCATTTTAAATTTTGCGCCTTTAATTTAGCTGCTCTTGAAAGTGTTTATAGCACTTTAATTCTATCACATTGCTCAAAGATATGTTTCCCTGGGACATTTTAAAACTGTAAAATCTCAGCTAGGTCTTCAAATGGATTCAAATACTTGGAGATTACTTTCTTGAATCTTAGATTTAACCATAATCCTCTTAACAATGGGCGAAAAAAACTATGTTATTTTATTTCAGAGTAGTGTGTTTGTGGTAGTTCTATGCCTTGCTATGATCAATATTCTATCCTAAGAAATCTGAAACCTTTTAATCTTGCTTGATACCCCAAAAGTCATTTCTAATTCTGCTTTATCTCCTTTCCTATTTTGTCTGCCAATACAGTAGGAGGAGAAAGATGAATTTTATTTATTCTTCCACAACATCAAGGACTCTCAAAACACACATTATGAAATGAAAACCAAACTCTAAACATCTACTTGCCTTTACCAAATTTGTAAGTCAAAGGGAGATATCTCATTAAAATGATTGAAAGCACCGAACAGCTTCAAACATCGGGAAATGATAAAATTACATGAGCTTGAAAGGCTTGCAGTTTGACTGCCACAACATCCCTAAACTCACCAATGGATGTTCAGGGACCAGTCAATCTAACCCACGCAATCCATCAGTAGAAAAGGGAAGACTGATGGTATGCCTGTTGTAGGTGCTGGTAAATGGGCCTCACACCAAGCCTACACTAGGCAGCTTTAAAACATCCATATTATTTTAGAAGGGTGGTGAGGGAGGTGATAGAATGATAGAAGTCTGTGAGTAGAGGAAAGGAGCCTATAAAGAGAAAAAATAGGGGGCTAGCTTTTTCTGCAACAGAAACTTAAGTCTAGTAAGTACTTATTCTGGATTACAAACTGCAGAAAATGAATAATGATATTAACTTACCACCTGAAAAGAGGCAACATCACTTTAATGTTTGAGGAAAAATGTCTCACCCAACATGGGCCTCACTGTCATTTCCTCCACATTGGAATGTCACCTTCAGAACGATTTTTTTCAAGGTTACATGTGATTAGCAAAACTGCACATGAGAAGTTTGTTTCAGATATTTTATTTCAAATTATAGCAAATGTGGAGATAAAACATTTCAATTTAATATTAATTAGTTAATTGTTAGCATTCATCCTGATGTGTACCATGTTTAAGATCATTTGATTTGTCAAAAGCTTGGCATACTATGTACAGTGCAGGGACTTGCATGCATACTGTAAAGACAGAATAAGTTGCAAGTATAGACTATTACCACAAAAGAAAATATTTCAGACTTGCAAAAGCACACATTATGACTTCCATCTGGTAAATTATAAAATATTGATAAATACCATGTCACAATCCACCTGTCACACATGGTAGTGACATTCAATGTTCATGTCTCCCAAGTAAAACTGTGGTGGATTGTACAACACAAAGCCACACGTCTGTGTGTCTAACAGGAAAGCAAATGTTTTCCTTAATATCTCCACAGGGATTACTTTCTCGTCCTGCTGTGCAAATAATGTAAATACAATTTTGAAGGAGGTACAACACCATGGTTTCCTGAAGTTTGTATTTGTTTTAAAAAATGAAATAGAGTAAATTGTATCCAGATGGGCTTAGGCTCATAATAACTGATCTCCATTTTTCTTTTCAATATTCTTTCAATTGAATGGTTGAACATTTGCAGCATTTAGATATCTTTCTTAGGAAAAAACTGTACAGTTAAGCAATACACATAAAAGAAGACATTCACCAAAACACTTTAAATGAAAAACTCTAATTAATTTATGTGACTCAAACATAAATCACACATTGTTCAACCACAACAAGTAGACTGTAGTTAATTTATAGAACAGAGTTCATTTGAATACAATTATATGAATAATAAGATCCCAATTCAAATCCGACTACTTTCGACAAAATAAAGTATAAAAAACTCACAGTGATGATATATTAGTGTACCAGAGTCCTTAAATTATCTTCACATCACAAAAGTGGTATTGAAACATTCTTGGCACATTCTGACTTTCTCCCAAAATAGATTTAAATTTCTTCTTAATATTTTCTGTTTAGTTTTTCTTACACAAAAGTTCAGATAATAACTTTAAAATGTTGATTTTTTTTTTTTACCTAAATGGTACAGATACAGGGTAAGCCAGTACAGAATCAAACACTAGGAACAGTTTTACCTAACTTTTTCAAGATAATATGTCTTCCATTATAAAATTTCCTCAAGCAACCATCCTTTGAAGATTTTCTTTTCAAGATTTGTGCTTCACTATTCCCATGAATCCTCTTCTATTCAACCACTTATTACATTATCACATCATATTTCCTTGAATATATTATACTACTCTCAGCATTATAGCAAAAATTCAACTAAGTATTTAAGTGACTTTATATGGTCCACTTTAATTTCTCCTTTTTATATGCCCTTGATCATGTTCACTACTCTGTAGAACCAACTTTCACCTCAGATCACAAACACAGAAACAACTTTCTCTCATCACAAACATGCTCTAATAATTCCTATACTAAAACCCTGGACTGCCAGTCAAAATGGAGGCCTAGGTAAACAGGGCTCACCTCCACGCACACCACAGCAAAAGTAAAGCTAAACTACAGAACAAATATCAGGCAGAACTGTCAGAAAAGTGAATTGTATGGAAGCCTGCCGACTAAGGAATTAAAGAAACCACATTCATCCAGATGGGTAGGAGGGATGATGCATAGACTCGGAACAGGCTGGTCACAAACCCACGTGTGATGGATATAAAACAGAGGGATATCTTGAGAGTGAGGGATCCCAACCCCACACTAGACCACCCAGACCAGGGTTCCAGTGCCAGGAAGATAAGTCCCCATCATTTATGGCTGTAAAAATCAGCAGGGGGCAGGTCGGCAGAAGAAATTGTGGGATTCTCAGGCCTCTCCCCTTAAAGGGCCTTGCATTGCACATGAACTTCCTCAGACTCACACCCTCTTGGTTCTAGCACTGGGGCAGCACCATGAAGGGCCCTAGTGGCATACAGGGAGGAATTATAGTGTCTGGCATCAGGGTGAGAACTGGGGGACAGCGTCCTCCCAGACAGAACTGTAGATAGCAGCCACTGTACCTTGTCCAAGCCCTCCCCCTCATGGAGTCACAGTACAGTGGCGCCATGTCTGAATGTTCATCCACCTGACTCATACAGTAAGCCCCACCTTGATGCTTACCTAAAGTCTGCCACATCCAAATTATGGGCCTACACAGGCTGGTAACAGTGGCTTTTCTATATGAAGGGCTGAGCTAGATGCAGGCTTCAGACCTTCCTAAATCATCTCAAACAAGCAACAGCTGAGCCCAACCCTGCACCTCTCACTGAGTGGCCCCAGACCTGGCATTAGCAGCAGCCATCTGCAGATTGCTTTACAGCTTATGCCAAAGGGCCCCAGACAGAACACAGCTGGAGGCTGACCCTGGCCTTCACCACTCAGGAAACCCCAAAGACTGCATACCCAGCAGACAGTTACAGACCATGTCGGAGCACCAGCCAACCATTTCCACAAGTCACAGAAAGAGGTGGTTGGTAGGCAGGGGTCACAGCCAGCTCTACCAGCTGTTTGGACTGGGTAAATCCCTTCCATTGACTTTCTGACAGCACTCAAGGCTCATCTACAAGAGGAGGGAATACTGAGCCCACAAGGAGGGCACACTTCGAGTACCAAACTTGGGAGATAGAGGAGGTATGCTACTGGACCCTACAGGACACCTACTATACTAGGGCATGCTACCAAGACACAAAGTCAAAGCAGTTCTATCTAACAGATAAAAACATAGACAGGGAGGCTACCAAAATGAAGAGACAAAGAAATATGGCCCAAATGAAAGAACAGAACAAAACTCCAGAAAAAGAACTAAACAAAATGGAGATAAGCAATCTATCAGATACAGAGTTCAAAACACTGGCTATCAGGATGCTCAAGGAACTCATTGGGTACTTCAACAACATAAAAATGATCCAATCAGAAATGAAGGATACACTATTGAAATAAAGAACAACTTATAGGGAATCTACAGTGGAGAGGATGAGCCATGAACCAAATCAATGTTTTGGAACATAAGGAAGAAAAAGATATCCAATCAGTATGGCAAGAAGAAAAAAGAATCCAAAAATAAATAAATAAAAATGAGAATAGTGTAAAGAGCCTCTAGGACAACTTTACAACATTCATTACAACATTCACATCACTGGGGTGCCAAAAGGAGAAGAGAAAGAACAGGAAATTGGAAATATATTTGAATATATAATAAGGGAAAACTTCCCTAATTTGGTGAAGGAAATAGCCATACAAGTCCAGGAAGCACAGAGAATCTTAAAGAAGATGGATGCAAAGAGGAACACATCAAGACACATCATAATTAAAATGCCAAAGGTTAAAGGTAAAGAGAATCTTGAAAGCAGCAAGAGAAAAGCAGAGAATTACCTACAAAGGAGTTTCCATAAGATTGTTAGCTGATTTCTCAAAAGAAACTTTGCAGGCTAGAAGGGATTAGCAAAAAGTACTCAAAATGATGAAAAGTAAGGACCTTCAACTTAGATTTCTCTATTCAGCAAGGCTATCATTTAGAATTGAAGGGCAGATAAAGTGCTTCCCAGACAAAGAGTTCATCATCACCACACCATTATTATATGAAATGTCAAAAGGACTTATTTAAGAAAAAGAAAATCAAAACTATGAACAATAAAATGCCAATAAATACACATCTATCAACAATGGAATGTAAAAAACAAGCTAAGGAAACAAGAAGAACAGAGACAGAATCATGGATACAGAGAGCATTTTGATGGTTGCCAGATGGGAGGCGGGGTGTTAGGGAATGAGCGATGAGGTGAGGGGATTAAGAAGTACAAACAGGTAATTACAGAATAGCCATGGGGATGTGGAGTACAATATAGGAAATGGAGTTGCCAAAAAACTGATATGTATGACCCATGGACGTGTACAAAGAAGGGGGACCACTGGAGGGAGTGGGAGGACTGGGTGGAGGGATGCAAAGGGGAAAAATTGGAACAACTGTAATAGCATAATCAATAAAAAAATAACAAAACTCTTTTCTTTGATACTTCTGCCTCCTTAAACTTCCTTTAAATAGTAATGGACACAAAAGTCCTTTGTAAACTGTAAAGCACCATGACAATTTTTTCCCTTTGTTATTATTGCTTATTAAATCAAATATATATTGAGCGGCTACTATTCCAGCAATTCTAAGAGGATGGTCAGTAGACCCCTGGTGTTTCTGATACACCCTTTGGGTCTCACAGGAGGCTAAACTATTTACACAATAATACAAAGTTGTCGTATGCTTTTTTCAATCTCATGTTCTCATGAATGTACAGTGGTTTCCCAAAACTGCATGACCATTAGCTGTGATGGCTAATAGAGGTATGCTTATATATTTCTCTAAACCTTAATTTACACTGTGGTAAAAATCAATAACTAAAATCCACATAAATCAACGCTAACAATAATTTCTGTAAAGGACAAGACAGTCATCTGGACTTGGCTGGCCAGATGGCTTCTGTCACACTCCTTAACTCTGTCCTTACAGTGAGAAAACTGCCCTAGAAAAACATGAAAATAAATGGGAGTGGCTGCATTCCTATAATACTTCATTTACAAAAACAGGAAGTGGCTGGGTCTGATCTTGCAGGCTATTTGTCAACCTCTTTGGTCTTTGGGCTCCCACTATTGTTTGATAGTGTCAAGAGGTTCTGAGACTAAGAACTTGGAAGACCTCTCTGGAAGGAAGGCTCCTATATTTGAATTAAACCATGTGACCCTACTATCAATGAAATGTCTAGAGGGAAAGCTATGCACGATCTATTTGGATCCCTGTGATATTGGCAATAAGCGAAAGATGATATGTAGTAGGAGGTGAACTGCTCCATTCCATGCCGCAGCAGGGTCTGAACATTCCCAAGAATCACATCGTGAAGAAACAGCACCTATAATTTTAAGTACACGATCAAGGTGGGGAAAGACATTTTGATCTACAGAGTTCTCTTCTTCTTGCTACATGTAAATGAATTCAAGAGGTAATATCTAAATAACTTTTTGCATTTATGTGCTTCATATTAAAATAAGGCTGCTTATTAGTCAAACCTGATTTGTTTTAACAGATTCCTTATTTTTAAATTTTTTTTAATCACGGGTTTTGAGTAAAGTGCCTCAGTTGTTTTCACTTATCAAAAAATTTTTAAAGGAAGTAATTTGCTAATTTAATGTAAATTCTATTATAGTCTCCAAATTTCTTACTTATCTTATAGTCAGAGATTTTCACTCTAACTTTAAACTACTTTGAACATATTAACTTGGCCTGAGTAATCTCTGAACAGCAAAAGCTAGGATCTCTGATGTTACATTCCAAGTACTAAAATCTCTCAGAGGGTTTAGACTCTAACCAGACTGAGAGACAATCATTTTTCACCTGTATAGAATTTTGAGGTCAGTAGAAACACAGAGCTAAGCTCTGAAATGTATAGTTACCTTTATATTCCTAATATTTATTTCTACTCAGTGCATTCTACTTGAATTAGGAGCTATCACCACAATATATTAATGCTAATTGTTGAACTTGTAATTTTACTATCAGTTTTCAGTTTATTCTGTGATGATCAAGACTCAAACATATTATTGCCCATTTTTCATTTTCGAAAATAATTTTAGCAAGTATTTATATTTTGTAACTGGGTGATGTGCCCTCAATACCATGTGCCTATAATGCGTCAGTTATACAAAAGATGATTATTTTGGTAATATAATGAAATATAACCACCACAATAACCCTTCAATTAATTAAAAATTCAACTTCCATCCATCTTTCAGAAATATGTGCACATTTCCAAAGATTTATGTTTAAGAGATTCATTACAAAATTATTTGTAATAATACAAATTAGCCAAATAAAAATCAATGCTTATCAAAACAAGAATGATTAAATTAATGACAGAACAGCCACTTTACAAAAAACTATTTAGTCATTTCAATGAATGAGTTTGACCAACAAGTTAATATGGAAAGCTCCCCAAGACAACCACATCATGTTAGAATATGTACAATCAATACCATTTCCTTTTTTTCTTACAGTGTACATCTCTGTATGCATCTATGTACACCAATTGTACAAAACAGACTAGGAGGAAATTGCCACAGGATTTCATTCAATTATTCTCAAATTTTAGGGAGCTTCAGAATCATTTGAGGTGGCAGAGGGGTAAACAGTCCCACTTTAATATTTCATTCTATCTCTGATGGTAGCCTAGGAAATCTGCTTTGTCAATAGGATCACATACAGTTCTGATGCAGAAGGCAGTGAGTAAAACTAATGTATTGTCACGTATGAGAAATGGAACTCAAAGCATTGCCTGCAGAGTTTCCTAAAGAATTATATTCTCTGTATGAAATGCATCAGTAGCTCTAAATCTATTTCTAAAGGCATCTTCAACCATCCCTGTTTATAATGTTTCCTATAGGCCTGTTTACTTTTTGCTATCTATTTTTCAGGTGTATAATGCACACTTTTTTGCCCATTTTTGAGGGAAAAATAAGGATGCACATTATACATGGGTAGTGCTAATTCCATATCTATAGAAATGGTTTTAATTCTTTTGTTTATGCTTATGTGTTAAAAGTGTAATTGTAGAAAGCAATAACAATATCCATACACTGGAATATGATAATCAGTTTTGTTTCTAAATATAAATAAATAAAAAGTTGACTTAAAAATTATAGTGAGCCCTGGCTGGTGTGGCTCAGTGGATTGAACGTTGGCCTGTGAATCAAAGGGTAACAGGTTCGATTTCCAGTCAGGTCACATGCCTGGGTGGCAAGGCAGGTTTCCAGTAGGGGGTATGCAAGAGGCAATCACACACTGATGTTTCTTTCTCTTCCTCTCTTTTTCCTTCTCCTCTCACTAAAAATAAGTAAATAAGATCTTTTAAAAAAAAAGTAGAAAAGCCTTAAAAAGATTAAAATAAAAGGTTTTTGTTTTTCCCCAAAAGTTTGGGCCAAAAATGTGGGTGTGCATTATACACAGTAAAATATAGTAATCCTTCTTTATTTTCCCTATCCCTTATTATTATGTACCCTCAAAAAATTATCCGTGTGTCATTAGAAAGCTTATATTCTCTTTCATATTCCTATTTTTGCTTTCATACTTTATGATACTCTCTTTATCCTCAGCCCCATCTTCACTTGTTAAATTCTGAGCCACCTATTCTTTAAATATTTCCTTTATTATTCTTAACCACCGTTCTTTCTCCTGACAGTAATTTGTACTTGTCATTGAGCATTACCTTTTATAACAGTATATTATAATCATCTGATTCCTTGACTTATCTCATCACTGAAGCTAGATATAAGAAAGGTGGGGTCTTCAAGCCTGTGTTGAATTAGAGTTTTGGGTATTCTGTAGATTCTCAACTCAGGCTAACGGAATTAGGAGAAGTGTTCTCATAATGTATTTCCAATGCAAAGTAACTGGGTGGTTGCATTTGATACTTTCCTAAGTGCTATGCGTAATTGTATCTCATATCAAGAACATCTGCACCAGACCTTCCATGCCCCTTCCCCTCCATGCCCATCACTAAGGTCCACAGACCTAAGCAGGAATCGCAGGTTTAATAAAATAAAATGCAGTGTCTATAAGGAACACAGATCAACATCAGTACCTTCTAAACTGCCCCTAACCGTATTTCTCGAAAGTCCGTTATATATTTGAAATCATATATTTGGTTATTGAAAATCATTTGTTTAACCTCCTCTCCTCTGACGCAATCTCGTTCTTGAAGGCAGAAACTGTGTCGCTTTATCCATTGCCATATCCCCAGTAACACAGTGGTTGGCTCTTAAAAGATATTTGTATACTGCCTTGATTAAATGACTAAAATTACGTCATGCTTCCACCTCATAAAAATACTAATTTTTATGTCAGAATGTGGATATTACCTATAGACAATGCTCCATTTTTATAATGCCAAATGATAGCAATGTTTAAGGCCTAAGTGAATATAAAACACAATTAAAATAAAAACATTTAAAGGGACTGTGGTTTCCAAAAAATTGGCTTTTCTATGTCTTTGCCTGAGATATTAAAAAAATTTCTCCCACAAAGCAAAACAAATCATTTAAAACCAAAACAAAGGAAAAAACCCAAAACCTTATAGAACTTCCTATATTCCTGAAGGAAATGTTGATGATATTCATTGAGATGCAATGGATTTGTACTCAGCACAAATATTTGTTCTTTACATGATAATATTAATATAAGGGAAATTCTTTAGGTTGACATTAAGAAAGCAAAAATACTTTCTTAGCCAACTTTAACAAGCTATTATTCTACCATAACTGACATTTTGAAATCAATGTTGCAAAAAATTGATTTTGGTCCTGATTACTCGGATATGAACCTGGTTTCAACAGATATCTGTAAAAACACTCTTAAAAAGCAGTCAGTCTTCCATTTCATGATGGCTGCTCCTGCAGAGTTACAGTGCACTGGGCTTTGCTCCACAGCGCACACCACCCTCCAGAAACTGGCTGGGGTAAGATTCTAGGAGGCACAGTGCCTGCGAGACCGTGTCACCACAGCTGCCAACAGGCTAAGCAACAAGCTGGTGCCTAAAACTACTCCTTTTTGACAGCCAAGATTTTGAAAATAGGCCATAGTAATGACAGTCTTTAAAATTTTATTCTTCACATAAAACAGTTTACAAGATGGTTAAAACTTGCACATATTAAGTCATGAATATATAATTATTTTTTTATCGAAATAAAACAATGTTAGGTAAATTATGATGTGGAACAAGAAAGATCATCAAGTAGTCAAAGGCAAAAATCTTCCTGGGTTTCTTGGTACACTTGCTTGCTAATGATTTTAACACTAGTATGATTGGATGAAAGAAGAAATATTCTTTATAAACCCTCAAAGAAATGTAAGTTTTAATCATATATAACAATATACCTCAGAGTCTTGTACTACCTTAATCTGATGTTCTTGATCAAAATATAACTTATATTAAGCAATTTTTATGCTTAATAAATACCTAAATATGACCTGAAGTTCATCCACACCTTTCTATGGATATTTGCTAGTAATCTGGCAATACATGTTTCATGGATGTCATTAGGTATTATGAAATAAAAGGAGATCTAGTATAAAATATGTTTGGAGAAGTCTAAGTTAATAATAAAAAAATTGACTTTTTTTCCTACAATTCTTTTTCTGAGACCTGTAAATATATTAATGAATATTTTTTAAAAATAGGAAGAAGATACTTCAAATGGCTTCATTACAAACCTTTTACTCCTAGGATTATCTTGATACATTTTGTCCTTGATTTAAACTGAATCCTTAAAAAACTGTATAAAACCACAAAAGAACCCGAATATTCAAAGCAACCTTGAACAATAAAAGCAAAGCTGGAGATTTCACACTGCTCTTAATCTACATTACAAAGTGAGAATAATCAAAACAGTATGGTATTAGCATAAAAACAGACACAGGTCAGTGAATCAGAACAGAGAGCCAAGAAACAAACCCACACATATAAGGTCAATTAAGTTTTGACAAAGGTACCAAGAACACACAATTAGGAAGGATAGTAGTCTTTTCAATAAAGGGTATTGGAAAAACTGGATAGCCATGTGCAAAAAATTGAAACTGGACCCCTTTCTTCACCATACATAAAATCAACTCAAAAAGATTAAAACTTCAAATGACATGAACCATAAAGCTCAAAAAAAAATCACAAATGGTAAGTACCTTATAATTGGTCTTGGCAATGGTTTTGTTCTTTGGATTTACCCGAAAAGCAAAGGCAACAAAAGGAAAAATAAACAAGGAATACCGCATCAAACTGAAAAGTTTCTGCATAACAAAGGAAATCAACTATAAAATGAAAAGGAAACCTATGGAATGGTAGAGAATATTTGTAAAACACATAACAGATAAAGGTTAATATTGAAAGTATACAATTCTACAACCTAATAAAAAATAACCCAATTAAAAATGGACAAATGACCTGAATAGGTATTTTTCACAAGAAGACATGCTAATGGCAAACAGGTACCTAAAAAGGTATTCAGCATCACTAATCATCAGGAAAATGCAAATCAAAACCATAATGAGGCATCACGTTGTGCCTGCTAGAAAATCAGGTGACGTTGTGTAGAAGAGAGGGCCCTTGGTGTGAACATAAACTGGTGCAGCCACTATGGAAAACAGGTTCCCCGAGTAGCTAAAAATGGAACTTCTGTATGATCCTGCGATTCCACTTCTGGATTTTTATCCAAAGGAAGCAAAATCATTATCTCAAAATGGTATCTATATACCTATATTTATTGCAGCATTATTCCCAAGAGCCAAGATAGGGAAATAATCTAAATGTCTGTTAATGGATGCATGGGTAAATAAATATAGGTAAATATATGTTTATTAATAGAATATTATGAGAGGAAACCCCACCCTTTGAACAGCACGGATGAACCTAGATGGTATTATGCAAACTGAAATAAGCTAGACGGAGAAAGATAATACTGCAGGATACCACTTGAATGTGGAATCTAAAATAAATAAATATATACATAAATACATAAGTTAATACATAAAAAGTAAACTCATAGAATAGAATGATGGCTGCCAGGGGCTTGAGGTTGGGGGTAGTGGGATGGGAGAAGTGATCAAACAGGCACAAACTTTTAGTTACAAGATGAATACATTCTGAAGGTCTAATACACAGCATGATGACTACCGCTGATAAGACAGCAGTGTATAATTAAAGTTTGCGAAAAGAGAATATCTTAAGCATTCTTACCAAAAAGGAAAAGAGTAATTATTAATGAGACAATGGATGCATTGATTGACTGTGGAAATCCCTTCACAATGTATAATATATATATCAAGTCATCATGTTGTACATTTTAAATATACACGATTTTATTTCTGAATTATACCTCATTAAAGTTGGAATGAGGAAAACGAAACTATGAGTAGTCAGCCTGTACAGCTGTGGCCTGTCTGAGGACTGCTCTTCCTGTGTCGGATTTCCTTGGTGCCTCTGGCTCACATGGACATGCCCTGTCACACTGTAGGAAGCAACTGTTGGACACATCTGACTAAATTTATTGTAGGGACTGTGTGGAAAATAACATCCACTGCGTTTTTCAATGTCCATCTTAAAATTAATTTAGACGACTCTATGATCTAACTAATTTGACTTGTTTTCTTCTAATGGACACTACGAGTATTGCAATTGCATAAGATCATTGCTTTGTCCACTTGGATTATAGAGAAAAATGAGCAGACACTGTCAATGACTAAATAGAATTCATTTTTACAAATGAATCTTTTCCTTGTTTTTTATTTTCTTAATTCTATATTTTTATTTATTTTATTTAAAAATGTTTGAGCCACTTAATTGAGGTATAAGTGGCATGCAACTATCTCTACACATTTAATGTATACTACTTGATGAGTTTGGATGTAAGTATACACTCATGAAAACATTACCACAATATATGCCAGAAACGATTAAATGTATATTTTATTCTCTAAGTTCTTAACTGATTTTTAAATCATTTTTAATATACATAACATATAGAATAATTCCCATAATTAATATTTGTTGCATTTTTATTGTACATTAATCATTGTCTAACACTATTTTTATGCAATATGTCATTAATTATCAAAACAATGTTAACATGTAGAGTGACAATTGTTATGTTCATTTTACAGATAAGGAAGATGAGGCTTTTGCCAGTTAACTAGTAAATGGTAATGCAAGTATTTAACCCAGGGTTTCCTGGCTTGAGATAAAAGGGCTTAACTTTAGACTGTAAATGTATCTATAACACTTACCTCAGCATTATTCTTTTTATTGAATTATACATTTACCTTTGCAATCCCAATGTCATATTTTATGTCTTTGACCAGCCATTAGTAATTAGGAGAAAATTGCTTTGGTTTTCTGTGAAGAATGCTCACTTGTTTTCTGAAAAATCATTCACAATCCTTGGGTTCTTTGGGTAAATTTTTATTTTTTTCTTTTACAGTGACATAAAAAGGTAGACACAAAATAGCAATGTTCATTTTATAGGCTCTAAACTGAAATCTGTTTTATTCTGTTACATAAATTTTAGTGTGGGCAAAAATCCTAATTATTCCTAGTCAGTAGCAGAATTTTAAAACATGCTCCTTCCCCTATCTGTCCTCTTTCTCAATAACCTAAGATATGAGTTTAAATGTCAGGCAATATATTATTGGAACTCAAGTCGTTCAGTTAAGCTAGGAGATAATGACAGCGTAATCATTCCATCTCTTCCTGAGAAAGAGACTGCCTTGAATGGTTCTCAGAGAGAAGGGTCAGATAACCGCTGTCTGATATGTTCTGTAAGCATAGTGAATTGTTGCAATCTATGGTTACTTTACATTGAATATCCTTGTTATCTTTTTAAAGTGAAGGAGATTGTAGACCTGGGAAAATGAAAGATTTCATCAGTTGTATTTTAACTGATATAATAAAACTATAAAATAATAAAGAATACATCTAAATTAAAGATATTTATTTATTTATTTAAAATATTTTATTTATTTACTTTTAGAGAGGGAAAGTGAGGGAGAAAGTGGCAGAGAAACATCAATGTGTGGTTGCTTCTCACACACTGCCTACTGGAGACCTGGCCTGCAACCCAGGCATGTGCCCAGACTGGGAATCGAATCAGCCACCCTTTGGTTTGCAGGCTGGCACTCAACCCACTGAGCCACACAAGCCAGGGCTAAGATATTTTTTTAATGCTTGCCGAGGATATATTTATTGATTTGAGAGAGAGAGAGACAGAGATGTGTGAGAGAGAGACAGAGACAGAGATGTGAGAGAGAGAGAGAGAGACAGAGATGTGAGAGAGAAACATCGATCTGTTGCCTCCCCTACATTCCCAGAGCAAGGATGAAACACACAACCTAGGTATATGCCTTGATGGGAAATCGAATCCCCCAAACTTGTGGTTTATGGGACGGTGCTCCAACCAACTGAGCCACCTGGACAGGGCAATACAAGGTATTTTTTAAATGAAAAAGAAAAATATGTTTTAATAAAGTTTTATTATTATTACTAAAGTTATACAAAGAGTATGTAAAATAAGGGGAATTATTAATAATACTATAGGAAATGTCTGGAAGACAGCAAATGCACTGGAACATAAGGCAAAGTGATGTCAACTGACCAATAAAAACTATAATTATGTTGTGTAGATTACTACAAAGTGTGGACATAGCTCTGTCAAGTTTGTTGAGAACATCTAATATTTTAAAGTGGGCTATAAGAAGAAACTAGACAAACAATGTAAATCCCAGTAGTTCTATTTACTGAATGGTTTTGGACAAATAGTTTAATTTTCTTAGCCTTAATGTTCTGTTTTTAGAGGGAACCATGTGCTGTTATTAGAATTACATTAGGAAATACGAAAGAGTTTAGCAGAATCCCAGGTTTGTTGTAGGTGTTCACTCAGTTTTGTTTTTACTCATTTAGTTTTTTTCTCTATTGCAATGTGTATGGAATCTAGAGTGCAATCATGGGCTTGTGAAACTTGGAAAGCAATGTCGTTGATACTGTTTACTTACTGACCAAAACACACAAGAGAAAACAGAACAAATAAAGTAAACCTTTATTAATTAAGAGTTAATTGGGATGAGAAGGTTATCATCCTTAATTAGTTAAAAGTCTGAAATGTAGGGCATTCCCAAACAAATGCAAATTTATTTCCTTCAGGGCCATAACGTAACACAAGCTCATTATTAAACAAATGTTGTTAAATAATAGTTCTGACAGACCCACATTAATGAGTCTGGTAATTGGCACACCACGCAGTGCAAATGGCCTGGTAGAATGCTTACATCAAGTGTGCTTTCTTACACATTTTCTCCACATGGCCTCGCCCAACCCTACTGAAGCTACTAACTTGCATTTTTGTTAGCTAATTATATTAAGGATAATTTTTATCTATCATCTATGTATTTATCTACCATCTATCATCTATTTATCAAGTGCAAATGTATCTAAATATGCCACAGTGAAATTCTTAACAAATTTAATTAAAAATTAATAACATCGATCTGAATTAAATGGAGGTAGAAACTGGAAAATCAGAACAATCCTATTCAGATTTTAGCAGCTTAAACATAACTAGTTTGAGCTTATTTAAAATAGAGATCTTGACCAACATTTCCAATTACCTGAGAGGGGGATGCAGTTTCTCAGGCCTCTGAGTTGCAGATTCAAGTTAAGAAAGTCTGTCATGAAGTTCAGGTATCTGAATATTTAATAAGAACAATTAGATATTTTTTATTCAGATAATTTGGAGAAATATTTCCAGACATTGTTACCACCCAAAGTTTACTGTTAAATTTGGCTGCTTAGTTAGCAATATTCATGCTGCATGACTGGACAGCCTACTTCTAAATGTTTTATAAAGAAGAAAAAATGTCAGTAATAAACAAAACCCTATGTTAAATGTTATAAAATGTAAAATTAAGGATAACATTTCTTTTTATTCAAAATAAAAATATTTATAGACACCCATTCATACATCAATTCATTCATTCACTTCTTGCTCTTGTTGGACACCTACACTGTTTTGCACATTTTAGGACATTAGATGCAAAGAGTGAGGGTCATTGCCATTAAAGAACTTCTCAGAAATGCAGGTTTCTTAGTTAGTGATAAATTCATACATAAGACAACTATGAGAGAGCTACTCCCACCATCTAAACTAAATCCAGTAGTACGGCATCACTACAGGCAGTGTAGAAGTCTGTGTTTTGACCAGGCTGGGAGGCGGGGGCAGTCACAGGCTCCTTGGTGCAAGTGACACTCCAAGGCTTTGGGAGAGTGTTCAACAGTTAAAGTCACAAGGGAAACATGTTCTGTAAACTGTCGCTTCCAACTTGCACTGAGGAGTTTAACACTGAACATCACTCATTAAAGTCTCTGAGAAGTCTCGCAACATAAAACCTGTTTAATTTTTTGCCTCATAATATTTTTACCTAAAATTGATCATGTAAGTCTTGGAATAACACATGGAAAGTACCTGTGGAAATGGACTTACTCAGAACTCAGAATTTTGAAAAATTATGCTGTAGTTCAAATAACTACCTTGAATGTGTAATGTGTGGATTCGATGCATTATTAACTAAATATTGTGTGATAACCCAATTATTAATAAAGTACTTGTTGAAGAATTAAAAAAAGATTAAAAAAAGGGAGGACAAACTCTTCCCTTTCTCTTCCTTAAGACTTTTTTAAAAAACAGCTTCCTTAAGCTGCGTGGCCCTTCTTGAAAAATCTCTCTCTCCATTTGCCAAGATTGTACTTTCTACTAGAATAAGTCATGAACATTAATTTCAACTCAGCCAATTTATGATTACTCCTACAAGATTTATCCAAATCTATTTATTTGCAATGAGTATTTTGACCTGAGTTTGCAATGAACTGTAGTGCTATGCTGGTGTCGTGAAGTTTTCATGTTACTGCATTTTATTTTTTAGATTTATTGTGCCTATTAGGCTGATAACTTTAGGCTATACAGGAAGATAACTCATGCGTTGTATTTATATTCATGAGATTAAGTAGAAAAATTTCTCTTATTGCAATTACCTATAATATAAACAAACTTTATTACATTTCATAATTTTTAGAAGCAAATTTATTCTTTATTGAACATTATAGTCACTTTGGTCTTGATACTGCTTCTGCTTGTAAATTACAAAAATAATTTATAATCTCCAAGTTGCCTATATAAAATTCCTAAATTATTATTCTATACTTTAAAACCTTTCCTATTGAGGTCCTTACATTTTTTGAGATTTCCACTTCATTTTATTGGTATGCTGTTTTAATGACAGTTTCCTAATTTATACCTGGCTCGTGTTAAGTGGTAATAAATCAGAAAAGTGTTAACCACCAAAGAAGTTCTTAATCCAACCTTTTCTCTGGTTCTAACTCATACCACCCTTGACTTCCCCAGCAGTGAGACATAAGGGATGAGGAGAAAGTATTTAAGTGGCTGTTCCTATTATGGGCCACCAGATAGCTTCATTTGCACAACTACTATAGCTTGAGGACCAGTTACAGGATAATGAACAATGAAAGCACTGTCTTTTTGTTTTGTTATGTTTGAGGCAGCATTATTCAAAACATCTTTTAAGATGTCTTTGGTGGGGCTTTGTGTGTGGGAAGGCGACCCAACACATTTGAAAGTTCATCACAGTAGAAAGATGTTTTGTTTTGTTTTTTCTGTTTGTTTGTTTTGTATTAATGAATGAAGGAGTGAATGTTTCTGAAATGAAAAAAATATATATTTTCAGGTTCAGATCAATGCCCCTAGGGTGCTAAAGAAGTTAAATCAAGCTAAATTACTTAGTAAAAATGTCTCATTTAAATCTTTAAACATTTTTGAGAGATTGGTCAGTCTTACCATGAATTACCTTTACATTCACCCATACATGCACACACATGCTTATACACATGCTAAACACAAGGAATGCACACTCATATAAGCATAGTCATTGTTATGGTGGCAACATACACTTTGTATGTAAATGTCGGAGACAGAATTCACATCATCTTTATAAGAATATGAAGATTAATGTAAGTTGCGTACAAACTTAGGTATGTCGAAAGAGAGATATGAATTGTAAATATAGATATACTATATCCCTACCAATTTCTAAAAGTAATAGTTTTTATTCATCATAAAGTTATTATCCTCATTTTTAAACTGGTAGATCATAGTAAGCTGCTACTGAAATATATGTTTTATATGCAATATTTTACTAAATTCACAGAAATTCCACTTCAGTTAATATTAGAATTGCTACTTTAGAGAAGAGTTATCTACACTTATAAAATAAGTTGTTCCCCAGATATATTTCAGATAATCATTATGTACACCTGCCAACTCATGAGGAAACATGCTTTAATGTAGTTGCGGTAGTAAAACGTTTTCATGCTACTAAATTAGAGACAATTAAATCTTCAGTAACGTGACTTTTTTTTTTTTTGAAATCACTCTTTAGGTATAATAAGACTGAAACATTTCAGGCACCAAAACATTCATGAAATACTAGATATTAAAATATTTTATAGTGTTCAAATGTAAAAAATTAAATAAAATACCCACTTTTATCTAAATTAACAGAAAATCAATGTGTAGCTTTTTTTTTGGAGGGTAGAAATTTATATCTTTAGCTGATGTCAATACTTGCCATTTACCTTTCTGAGGTTTAAAATAGCTTTCTTCTAACTTTTAGACAGCTCATTTATTAATATGGAGACTGTTCAGTTTTATCAGATATCAATTATACATGCACACACATACATGCACACACATGCTTATATATATATACTAAGCAAAATGAATGTACACTTATGTAAATATAGTTATCATTGATGCTGGTAGTGCACATTTTTGTATGTAAATGCGAGAGAATTTACATCATATTTATAAGAATATAATGACTAAAGGTGGCAACATTAGTTAAGATATTTTTGATTAGCATTTGTATGCAAAAACACTATCCTGAGCATAAATGTAATGATAATACATAATTTCTGTCTTCTAGGAAATGTTGATATTTTTTCAGTTAGTAAAAAATGATACTGTACAAGTTCCAAACATAGTATATCTAAATTCACCCTCCATTGCCTGGTGTGCAATAACGTAGATGGGCTCTATAAGTATTTGTCCTTCATCAACTTGCTCTTTCACGAGGTGGTCAGTAGATTACTCCAGGATACGGGGGGAAGAAGGGTCCTCTTTTTGGTCCCAGTATTCTCCTCCTGTCAGGCTTCTACAGTGCACAGTGCCCCAGCCCCTGGCTCCTTTAACCCACTGTGGGCCAGGAGCACCCCGCAGTCAGCAGCTTCCTCTGGCACATGTTCTGGTGTCTTTAAAATGTGTTCCAAAGTCTGGCACCTCCCTGTAGATGGGTATTTCCCAAACCTGCTAGGGTGACCTTCTAATCTAGTGCTGCCAGTAAGATATCTTGTGAATGGCTGACTCCAGCATCCCTTTGTGTCATTCTGACATAACCACCAAAGTGCAACATCTTGTAGATGGCTTTTCCCATTGCTCCCTCAGATAATACAGAAGTGGAATAGCAGCACCTCCTTGGATGGCTTTGCAGAAGACTGCTGCTATTTAAGATCCACCCCATGGGTGACTTCTTTAGTACCCCAGAAAGTAGGTTTCCAGAAAATTCTGCTGGAACAGCACCTCAGTGACTTCACCACCCAGTGAGCCATGGGTGTGTCACCTCAAATAAAGTCTCACTGTGAACCTTGGTTGGGGCTGAGGGGGTGGAATTCTTCCTTGGGTGCAACATTTCAGTTCTAGAGGCAGCAGCTGCTTTTTATATCGACTATGCCTATATTCCACAGAGTCCTCTTTATTTACTATTGTACTAGGCAGTCTTTCATCAATCACTCCAACACTCTGTTTCATCTATTTATTCTGTTTATTAAACTTCCCTGTTCAAATTACTGTGCGATTTCTGCCTCCCAATGGGTCTTTGACTATTGCACACACCAAAAGTAACATGAGACTTAATCTAAAGGTCAAGTAGCTATAATACAAGATGATAATACAAAATGTGTCCCAAGGCATAGAAGGAATAAGGAGTGTTGCACCAAGGGTGAAAGAATCAACAAAATGTTTTGTGGACCCTGAATTAGTCCTCTAAGAATAGAAGGGATTTTTTTTTTCAGGTATAGAATAGGGAATATGTTTCTGAAAATGGCTTTATCAAAGGAACTGTCTTTATATTGTTAAAGAATACATGAGTAGGAAGAGGGGATTGGCAGGGTAAATGTAGAAGATTGATTAGACTAGAAATAAATGGTGGGATCAGTCACAAAGAATCATCAATGTGATGCTAAGGATTTTATTGGTCAGCTAAACAGATTTTCACTGAAAAATGTGTGTTTCCTTTAAAAATTCCATTTGATATAAGATAATTTATCACAGGAGGCCTGGTATATATTTTTATTTTGCCTGCTCCATACACAAAATCATATTCTCTCATTCATTGTGAGGTCAATCATAATGAACGACTGTGAGCAGAAATCTGGGAAGCCTACATGGATACCAACATATATCCAAGGCAAGAACGACATCCAAAAGGGCTTGTCAAATGCCAGATACTAAGAACATTATTTGTGAATATAAAAAATTAAAACAATATATTTTTTACTTACTTTTAGGGAGAGGGGAAGGGAGGAAGAAAGAGAGGGAGAGAAGCAATGATGTGAGTGAGAAACATGAACTGGTTGCTCCTGGTACATGCCCAGACCTGGTACCAAACCCACAACTTAGTCATGTGCCCTGACTGGGAATTGAACCAAAGACCTTTTGCTTTGCGGGTCGGTGCTCCAACCAACTGAGCCACACTGGTCATAGAATAGATATTAAAATTTTTGTGTCTTACCAAAATATATAAATGATGAAAAATCGAGATGTGGTTTTTATTTAACTTCTTTCATATGTCTACATTTTAGTCATCCATTATAGTTTAAAGACTCCAGGGCATAGGGTTTACCTTTCCAAAAAAAAGAGCCCAATGGAAAGCTAATGGTATGTACACATATTCCAAAAGGAAAAAAGAAAAAAAAAAGTACCTTAGTCAATATTTAAAGGAACTGAGATTAGTTCTGGACATTATCAAATTCATAAAATGACACAAAATGGATAATCCACCAGGGTTTAGATAATGCATTCTTTTCCCATTTTGTTAATCTCTGAATGAGGCTGAACTGTCAGGCACCTGTCAAGTAGAAGGGAACTTCAAGCAACACCTTCAAGAACTAGCAAATTAAATGTATGTCAACGAGTGGCTGGGCTGAATGGGAATGTCAAACATGCCAGAATTAGAGACACTCTGTATCAGGTGTGAGATTATTTATAAAGACGTGTGTACTTGCACAACATAAATCAAGTTTTCACTCATTCTACGCTAGTGATCTTATCCTCATGTAGAGTCATATATAGCGGTAAGGTCACTAGCATAAGATCAATGAAAAACCACTGCATGAAGCTGTCCCAGTAAAATAAAGGTATTATTCTAAATTAATAATTTCTATTGTAATGGTTTATACATTTAATATCACAGTATAATGCTGTAATTAAAATTTACTTGACTTGACATTTCTATATTTATGATTACATTTTTTTTCCTCTACATTTTGAATCCAAATACCTTTGTATTTCCTAAGGGAAAAGAGCTTCTCTTACCAAAATCACAATCCTCCCATAGAATATTTTTTATCAAGTCTGTTTCATGTTTTATGATTTATAGTATTTGACATATCATTTTCACTTTGTGAATATTTTTTGCAATCTACATTACAATGGTAAATCAAACTGACATTTTTAAATGTCTAAACTAACATGTATTTTATTCGCTGATAATGAATGACTGTGTGCCTTTCTTGGGAAAGTGCTGATAGTTATAAGATAAAGGTATATCCATTTGAAACCCAGCCTACAAAATAAGCTAGGCTAAAAATAATTTTTATTTGCATTCATATGTGGACTGTACAGATGTTCCAAGGTGAAGGCTTGCTGAAATATATCATTTTTAAAACACAGAACATTTTAGGCGATAAACAATTAGAGGTGCTTACTTGGCGTACCATTTTTCGGGACATGAAAGTTTGGCTGCTGAGCAGTCTTTTAAATGATTGCATCTGACAAATAGAGACATCTTTAGAAGCCTAAGAACTTATATGCATGACCTATGGACATGAACTAAAGTAGGGGGAATACTGGTGGGTGGGGAGGTGCAGGACAGAGGGGGATAAAGGGGAGAAAAAATTGGGAAAGCTGTAATAGCATAATCAATAAAATATACTGAAAAATTAAAAATATATACTTACCCATAAAAAAGTACATCACTATTTCCACTCAATTGTTTAAATTTTCATAGCTTTTAAAAGCTTATTGAACATTTTCCAATGACATTATCATAACATTATCATATTGTCATATTGACATTATCAGATAATATTGTAAAGAATAGCTAAATTGATTTCCAGTCACATATTCTAGTTCCCATTTGATCTAAATGCACCCTTGCCCTTGCCTACTTTTTTTTTAACTTCAAAAGAAGATCCAGTTTTATCCTGTTTCTCCACAGTTGTCCAGTATGAGATCAAGGAAGAGATTATTCATGAAATTGCTCAAATTGAGGCTGAACTGAGCATTTATCAGAAACATTGCCAAAAGGAATGCTGCAAGTCAGACTCTAAAATCATTTTGGAGGTCTCCTTTCAATCTAAGAATCTAGGATTTCCTGAAATAATTAAGAGAGCTAATCCAATTTTTTTTAAAGTAGCACAAAAATGTTAAATGTATTTTCAATACTACATTACAGAAATTACTGCATGCACTGTGCAAGTGTGCACTAAACTGATCGTTGGATTAGAGAGGGCTTTAACGCATTTGCAGTATTGCTAGTCAAGAAAGGATTGTGTGTGTGTGTTACATGCCATTGAGTAGGCTCCAATTCCTTGTTGGAATTATTTATGCAGCTCTAATGTATTGCTGAGTATTTTCACACTTCTAAGGTCCAATTAATATGTGTTTTAATTTGCATACTGGCTTAAAGTCTTAGCCATGGAAACTAAGACTTCTTAATTCTACGTACTAATAATGATATCTCTCAAAATATTCACCCTAAAGGGCATGGATGAGAATATATTAATACAATGTTATGTTTTTTAGGAGGCAGTTAACAAACTACTGTATTAATAATTTGTCAGAGGGTGTTTTGTTGCTGAAATGATGGAAGCATTTCTGCAACTATTCTACATGGGGTGCATTTGTAAGATGTTGCTGAAATTAAGGAAAATTCACTTTGACATTCTATTTGATTTGGACATTTGACCAAATGCTCTCAACTAAAACATCCTTTGAGTGACTCACTTTCTTCTGTCATCTATTCTACATTTTAATATTGTCTCAAAGTATTTTACTGTATGCAACCAAGAATATCAGTTTCTAAGTAATGGCCAATGTAGAAGTAAAACAGTGAAAGAAATTTCACAATCATTTGTAAAAATTTACCTTTATCAGTATGTATCCTTTTCTCTGGGTTCAAGTAGCTACAAATTCCATGCTCTGTAACTTCAAGAGAATAGTGTGTAATACATAGACATGAGATAAAACATTGGTCACTTAGTTCATTTGTATAGATTTGGCCCTATTTATAAAATCAGGTTTTACAAAAATAAAGCAGTAAATAAAGTCCTTCCTTTGGTTTTAGAGTCAAATTCATAAAACATTTTCTAAGACTAAGGTCCTTAACCTTAGTACCTGTTTATTTTTATGTGGTTTATTGCTTCAGATCTTATACTTAGGATCTCTTTGATCTATTTCAAGTTAATTTTTTGTATATGGGATAAGTTGTAGTCTATTTTTGTTCTTTTGCATGTGTTTTTGCACTATTTATTGAAGAGGTTTCTTTTCTCCATTGTGTGTTTGGGCTTGTTTGTCAAAAGTTATTTGCCCATTCACATGTGGGCTTATTTCTTGGATCTCAGTTCTGTCCCTTTGGTCAGTGTGTCTTCTCTTCTGCCAATACCATGCTGTTTGGATTACCAACACTTTGTGGTATAATTTGAAGTCAGGGAGTGTGATATCTATAGCTTCATTCTTTTTTTTCAGGACTGGTTTGGCTGTTCAAGGTCTTTTGTGCTTCCATACACATCTGACAATTTTTTTCATTTATTTAAAAATGTCATTGGGATTTTGATGGGGATTGTGTTAAATCTGTATACTGCTATGGATAATATGGACATTTTAACTATGTTAATACTTCTGATCCGTGAACATGAAATATCTTTCCATTTGTTTGGGTCTTTTTCAATCTCTTTCAATAAAGTTTTGTAGTTTTCAGTATGTAAGTCCTTCACATCCTTTGTTAAGTTTTTTCCTCTAGGTATTTTATTCTTTTTGTTGCAATTATGAAAGGAATTGATTTTTTCCATTTCTGAAAATTCATATTTAGTATATATAGGAATGCAATGGGTTTTTTATTGTTGTTCTATTACAGTTGTTGCAATTTTCCCCCATTGCTCACTCCTACTATCAGCCTTGCCCTGTTGTCCATGTCCGTGGGTAATTTATACTTGTTCTTTAACTAGGCCTTTTCTCTTCTTTATACATTGATTTTGTATCCTGCAATTTTACTGTTTTTTATTGTTTCTAAATAGGTCTTTTTGATGGAGTCTTTAGGGATTTATATATTTAAAAAATAATGCAACTGAACAATAAGCAAACCAACAATCCAATTAAAATGTAGGCAGAAGATCTGAACAGACACTTCCCTCAAAAACATAGAAATGGTTAACAGATATATGGAAAGATGCTCAACTTCACTAGCTAATAGGGAAATGCAAATCAAAACTAGAATTAGATACTACTGAACACCTGTTAGAATGGCCATTATCAAGACAAGTAATAACAGGTGTTGGAGAAGTTGTGGAGAAAAAAAGAGACCCTCATTCACTGCTGGTCAGAATGCAAACTGGTATAACCACTACAGACAAACAGTATGGCGGCTCTTAAAAAAAGTTAAGGCTAGAGTTACCAAATGGCCCAGCAACACTCTTCTGGGTAGCTACCTGAAAAATTTGAAAACATTTCTTTGCAAAGACATATGCACCTCTGTGTTCACCACAGCATTATGCATGGTGGCCAAGACTAGAAACAATGAAAAGGTCCTTCAACAGATGATTGGATAAAAACAATGTGGTACCTAGGGGATACTACTCAGCCATAAGAAAACATGACATACTGCCATTTGCAACAATGGAGGTGGAACTTAAGAATATCATGCTAAGCAGAGTAAGTCAGAAGGTTAAGAACCATATAATTTCACTCATATGTGGGATATAAAACTGAGAGAAACAAATAAATAAGGAAACACAGACATACATAAGAAAACATAAATAAGAATAGCAAACAGAGACAACAGTATGGTAGTTACCAGAGGGAAGGTGGGTAGGCGGTTTAGTAAAGGATAAAGGTGCTTAAATTTATTGTGGTGGAAGATAACTTGACTTTGGGTGGTGAGCACACAAGGCTGTATTAAACTGTATTCTATATACCATGGAATTATGAACTTGACTTGAAACCCATATAATTTCATAAACTAATGTCAGCCCAATAAATTTAATAAAAACAGGAGAAAAAAGTCTAGTTTGACTTTATACCTTATTGGAACAAATATAACATTTTATTTTTGTATTAATTTCTTATTGATGCTATTAACAATCACCACAAAATTAGTGGTTTAAACAATATAAAAATGTTATCTTATAGTTCTAAAGACCAGTAATTCAAAATGGGCCATATGAGGCTAAAACCAATGTTTCAGCAGAGCTGCATTCTTCCTAGCAGCACTAGAGAAGATTCTGTGTCCTTCTTTCTTCCAGCATCTAGAGACCGCCTACATTCTTTGGCTCTTGGACTTTGCCTCCATCTTCAAAGGCAGCACTGCAGTGCCTTCAAATTTCTCTACTTCTCTGACACTTTTGTTTTCATCTTACAAGGACTCTTCTGACTGTATTCTGCATTCCCAGATACATTGGGCATTATTTTTAATTTAATTCTATCTAAAAAATCCCTTTGCCTGTAGGCAACATGTTAACAGGTTTTAAAGATTAAGATAGGGACATACTGGGGGCCATTTTCTGCTTACCACAATATTTAAGATAGTTTATTTTAAGCTGCTGTCCACATAATAATACACAATACACACACATGCACACACACAATTTTTAAACACATAATAGTACAAGGCAGAAAAGTTTTAAAGAGAACTTGAAATGATATAGTCCCCATGCGGATTCCTTTTCTTATTACTTCTGTCTATACACTTATATACCATGTATTTCACCAATGGTTCCTTTCATTTCTATAGATATATGTGTATACATGTATATAGTAATTAATTGTCTTATGTCTCATAACTATCTATTTTGCAAGTGTTCTCTTTGTCTTCCATAATATCATGGCATTTTATTTGTACATATCTTCATATATTATTAATTTTAGAAATATTTTAGTTAGAATTGCTTGTCTTTTCTGCTTAAGTTTTTTTCTTTGCCTTTGAAGATAGTGTTTGTGGAATTTTTGCATATCAATTTTAAAATATTCATCAATTTCACTTAGCATAATAGTCTCCAGTTCCATTAATGTTATTGTAATACATAAGAATCCCTTCCTTTTTACTGCTGCATAGTATTCCATTGTGTATATGTACCACAGCTTTTTTTATACACACATTTACTTATGGACATTTAGGCTGGTTCCAAAATCTCAGCTGTTGTAAGTAATGCTGCTATGAACATAGGGGTGTGTATATTCTTTTGAATTTGGTGTTTTAGGATTCTTAGGATATATTCCCAGAAGTGGCATCACTGATGGGAGGAGGCAGGTGAACACACTGGTTGAAAGAAGGTGAAGGGATTGTCTAAGAACATATATGCAGGGCCCACGGACATGGAAAATGGTTGAGGACTGACTGTGTGAATAGTGGATGGGGTGGGTGGAGTGGGGCAAAGGGGGAAAATTAGGACAACTGTAATAGTATAAATAATAAAATACTTAAAATAAAAAATAAAACATTCATCACTGAAAGAAAATATACTGAAAGTATAAAAATGAGTAGCAACTTTAATCAACATATGTGTTGCCTAAACAGTCTTTCCCATGTAAATCTTTAGAAAGTAAGCAAATAGTATACTTCATCTGTATGTACAATATGTATATATTCCAGAAAAAAATTAGATAAATTCCATTGCAGAAAAAACCAATAATATTCAATTTGAGCTCCTCAGGAGCAAATGAAATGAAAGTATATTTAATCTTAAACACTTATGGCAATTACATATATTAGGATGTGATTTTATAACCTGAAATTTAGGACTATATTAAATGCATATGCAGAAAAATAAGCTCTCATAACTGCAAAAGAAAAAAATGCTTTTACAGATCATAAATAAATAATAGATGAACTCCTTTCAAATTCCATATTGTATCCAAAATGAATGCCTGAATGCCTCATGTGTATCATCATTATTTTTATCTCTGACCATTTACTCAAGCTTACTGTGTTTCCTGAAATGACTCTGCCTTTACTCTTTGACTATCTAAATATACATCAGTCAATTTCAATTATCACAATTATTCCCTCCATTTGGAGACAGTCATTTCATGTCCCTTCAGTCTTTGTTTTTTTTAATCTGGAAAATGCAGAATTTCTGAAAGATCAAACAAAATATACCAAGTAAAGTTACTTGTAAATTATAAACTGCTATGCAAATGACAATCATTATTACCATATTGGCTATACTTGGATATTTATAAGAGGCTCATATATTTGAGGTCTTAGTAATTATAACGTTTAATTTTTAGTATAAATTAAAAATAGGATGCATTACTTGATTTTAAAAATATAGTCTAACAGTGGAGAAAGACAATTAAATAGTGATTATTAAACAAAATATGTGCTAGGAAAGGAGTCAGCAGAAGGTATTATGAAGCTTGGAGGAACAGCACCTAAGTCAAGTTTCAAGCGATAGGAGAAAATAATTTTATTCTTGCATTGCTTCAGTTAGTATAATCCCTTTATATAGATGAGAGCAATATAACTGGAAAATCTCAAATGTTTGTGTTAGAAGAAATTCTTTGTGCAGGAGAAGAGTTTCTAGTTCTTTTAAGAAAGATTTTATATAAAGATGAATTTTAAGTCATCTTGCACTATCATAGAGAGTGAATGGGATCTCTTAAAAACGATGAAAATATATTTTGTTTTAATGTGTGTGTATAAGAAGGAGAGAAAGAGCATCTCAAATGTGATTTACAGAACTAAAACAAAAAGAAAAGGGTAAATCTGAAAACTTGGCAGAGTTCCAAAAAAATTACACATGTATAAACTAGAAGTTGTGAATAAGAGGAAATTACCTTTAAAATACCAGACAATTGAAGTTACAGAAATTAACAGAATTTTAGAGGATTTAAATTAAGAATTTTCCAAATTGTGTCCACAAATAAATTTTATCAGTAGGTATACCCTCTCCCCCATTGGGAACATAAGGTCCATCTGATTTATTTTTTAATTTTAAAGATTGTATTTATTTATTTAGACAGAAGGGGGAAAGAGAAAAAACATCAATGTGTGGTTGCCTCTCAAGTGCCCAAAACTGGGGACCTGGCCCACAATCCAGCCATGTGCCTAGACTGGGAAGCACACCAGCAACCCTTTCGTTTGCAGGTGAGTGCTCAATCCACTGAGCCACACACGTGGAAGCCAGGGCTTCATCTTATTTTTTAATAGGCTATTTTTATCACAGTTTTAGGTTAATGCAAAACTGGGTAGTACAGAAATTTCACATATATGCCCTGCCCACACACATGCATAGCCTCCCCCATTATCAACATCCCAGACTACAATGGAACATTTTTTACAACTAAGGAATATATATGAACATGTCATAATCACCCACCCAAAGCCTACGGCTTATATTGTGATTACTCTTGGTATTGTACATTCCGTGGGTTTAAAGAAATGTGTAATGATGAGTAAACACCATTAACAGTATCATACAGAGTACTTTCATTACCCTAAAAATCCTCTGCCCTCTCCCTACTGGCAACCACTGATTTTTTTTCCTGTCTCCATTGTTTTGCCTCTCCCACAATGTCATATATAGTTGAGATTATATAGTACATAGACTATTCATATTGACTTTTTTCACTTAGTAATATGTAATTAAGGTCCCTCCATGTCTTTTCATGACTTGATAACTCTCTATTTCAGATTGAAAAACATCCTGTAATTTGTCCATGGTTTATTTGTTCACTCACCTACTGGAAGACACTGGTTGTTTTCAATTTGGGGCAATTATAAATAATAACAGCACACACCTCCATACTTTTTATGAGAGTAAATGAGTTAGAATAGCTTTGGACACAATACAGTGTAGAGATGATGCGTTATAGAATTGTGCACTTGAAACCTGTATAATTTTGTTAACCACTGTCACCCCAATAAATTCAATAAAAATAATAAACAAAAATAGAAGAGCTTTGGCACATAAATCAGAATAAATATTAGCTGGTATTAGTATTAATAATAAGTTTAGTCAAGAATAATGAAATAAAGTTCAGTAAGACAAATCACTGCATTTGTGAATTTTTCATCTAACTGTGAAGCCTTTCATTTAAATGCTAACTGTGTCCCTAGTAACAATAAAGCTAAGATTGTAATTAAATTAAGTTATTAAATTTAGGTTCTAGCCTATTAACAAAGCAGAGTTCAACTAAGACACAGGAATAAACTGTAAGTGCTGTACTTTACATCCTCAACTTCAGTTGCTTTTGCAAACTTAAAAGCCATCTGATGTATTAATTAGTAACATGATACTTGGAGCTTCTGAGCTCTCAGTTTCCTGATTTTCATTTAGTTATAACTAGAGAATACAGAATTGAAGTGTTACAGGAGAATACTATTCAAGAAAGCAGTATCTTACACAAAAGAAAAATACCTTAGTAAAGTTCATGTTTTGGAAGATCCAGGAATGATGGAGGCATAAGCAGGAAGTCTTTGCTTTCTCACAAAATCAAAGGAAGGATAACAACCAATTTAAAAACAGAGAACAACCAGAACTGCCAGAAAGTCGAACTGCATGTAAGTCCAATAACCAAGGAGTTAAAGAAACATTCATCCAGACTTGTAGGAGGATGGGTGGCAAGGCAAGTCTGAGGACCACAAGGGCAGTCCCACATTCCCATGTGGATATGCCTGGAGGAACAACTGGAGAGTGAGACAGACCGAAAAACCCAGGGTTCCAATACCTGGAAACTAAAGACTCAAAACCTCTGGCTATAAAGATCTGTGGGGGTTGTGGTGGCGGGGGAAACTCCCAGTGTCACAGGAGAGACTGAGGGAGAGGCCCACAGGGTCCTAAAGCGTACACACACCCACCCATCTGGGAATCAGCACCTGAAAGGGCACAATCCATTTGTGGGTAGAGAAGGAAGTGACAGAAAGTGAGGCAAAAGCTGAGCAAGGGGCATTATTCCCTCTCTGACACCTCCCCCACAGACAGCGCCACAATCCAGCAAAGAGGGTTGCCTCGCCCTGGTGAATACCTAAGGTTCCACCCCTTACAACTTAACAGTTGATCCGAGACAAAGAAATATGGCCCAAATGAGAGAACAGATCAAAACCCCAGGAAAGGAACTAAGTGACAAAGAGATAGACAATCTATCTGATGCAGAGTTCAAAACACTGGTAATCAAGATGCTCAAGGAATTAATTGAGCTTGACTGCAAAATGAAGGAAGAAATGAAGGCTATACAAAGTGAAGTAAAGGAAAATATAAGGGAATCAACAGTGTAGGGAAGGAAACCAGGACTCAAATCAGTGATTTAGAACTAAAGGAAGAAATACACATCCAACTGGAACAATAAAGAAACAAGAATTCAAAAGAATGAGGAGAAACTTAGGAACCTTTGAGACAACTTTAAATACTCCGACATCCTATCACAAGGCTGTGAGAAGGATAAGAGGAAAAGCAAAAATATGAAAATTTATTTGAAAAATAATGAAGGAAAACTTATCCAATCTGGTGAAGGAAATAGATTTCAAGGGGGTCCAGGAAGCCCAGAGAGTTCCAAAGAAATTGGACCCAAGGAGAAACACCAGCTTACAACATAATTAAGTTACACAAGGTGAAAGATAAGGAAAGAATCTTAAAGCAGCAAGAGAAAAGGAGAGAGTTAACTACAAAGGAGTTCCCATAAAGCTATTAGTCAATTTCTCAAAAGAAACCTTTTAGGTAAGAAGAAGCTGGAAAGTATTCTAAGTCATGAAAAGCAAGGACCTACATCCAAGATTGCTGTATCCAGCAAAGTTATCATTTAGAATGGAAGGGCAGATAAAGTGTTTCTAGATACCATCAAGTTAAAGGAATTCATCATCACCAAGCCCTTATTATTTGAAATGTTAATGGACTTATCTAAGAAATAGAAGATAAAAAACTATGAACAGTAAAATGATAACAAACTCACAATTATCAAAAACTGAACCTAGAAAACAAAAACTAAGCAAACAACTAGAACCAGAAACGGAGATCTCATGGAGGGTTATCAGTGGGGGGCGGGTAGAGAAAGAAGGGGGAAAAGGAACAGGGAATAAATAGCATAAATGGTAGGCACAAAACAGACAGGGGGAGGTTAAGAATAGAATAGGAAGTGGAGAGGCCAAAGAACTTACATGTAAAACCCATGGACCTGAACAAAGTGGGTGGTGCTGGAGGGCAGGGGGCAGGGAGGAGCGGAATAAAGGGGAGAACAAATTGAGACAACTGTAATAGCATAGTCAATAAAATATACTTAAAAATTTGTATCTTAAACTTTGTTATTATTGACAGATTAGATACCCATATGCAAAATCATCAAATAATATTACATTTTATTTTATTTATTATATCTAAAGTAGACCACAGTATTCTCTGCATGTTTTTTCTTTTAAATTATGGTATAAATAATGTGACATTCAGCTCATAAATTGCTAGCATTAATATGTTATAATTTTTGATCCTTAAACCCATAACTATATTGTGCTTATACAAAATTATTAATGTTTATCTCTACACACATCAAAACCATTTTGATAAAATATGCTATATAAAACAAAACAATGAAATGAACAGAATATTTTGCCATATGAATTAATAGCCTAATGAAATTTCTATCTACATAGAAATACGCCAAGTGTTATGAGTTGAATTATGTCTGCCAAAGAGATGTGAATGACCTAACCTCTCATAGTGATAAACATTTTCACATTTGGAAATAAGATTTTTGTTGATACTATCAAGTTAAAATGTGGTCACTTATGAGAGACCTAACCAAATATGACTGATGACCTATAAGAAGAGGGAAGCTGGAATAGAAGCATATACAGAGAGAACACCACATGAAGACACAGACAGAAGGAAGTCAGCCACGTGATGACAGGGGCAGAAACTGGAGAGATGTGCCACAATCCAAGGCATGCTTGGGGCTATTAGGAGCTGGAAGAGGAAAGCAAGAATGCATACCTAGAAGTTCTGAAAGAAGTGTGGTCCTGTAGACATCTCATTTTATATTTCGTGCCTCCAGAACTGTGAGAGAATACATTTCTGTTGTGTTTAAGCCACCCATTTTGTAGTACTTTGTTACAGCAGCCCTAAGAAACTAATACACCAAGACTGCATTGCTGTATACTGGTTAGTATTACATGGAATAAAAATAATTGTTTTCATACAAGCAGACTCCCTTAAAAACAAGAAAAACACATGTGAATAAGTTCCATATGGAAGTAAAAAATGCACTGAAAATCCTTTATCTGGCTTTAACATGGCACAGGCACACAGGAAAGACCATTATGAAAGAAGCATGAGTCCTGGTGGGTGAAGTTTTGTAAATCCTGGAGATAAAAGCCTTTCTAACAATAATTGACTATCTACTAATAGGAAGAATATCTACTGTTAACAAAAAAGGTAAAACAAAAATGACATCAATATAAGATATTTTCTTCACACCTATGCTGTATTTAGCATTATATCTTTATTGTGGGGATTCATATGTGTGCAAAACTCCATTACATCATCACAAAACACACATGGTATCAGACAGGGACTCCAGGAAAACTCTTAAATTACATGTGGTCAAAAAGGGATACCACGTTCCCCAATACTGTATTTCTCAATACAAAAAGAAATAAAGGTAGAATATCAGCTTTAGTTGACACCCAGCAATTCTTTATTTTGTTTTATTCCCCTTAAATTTGGGGGGAGGGGAAATGCCAATATACTGAGTAGGTAAACTCAAATGATTCAGAGCATCTTTTAGGGCAGAATAGCAAAATACATTTTCTTAAAAAGACCCTGGTATTACTTTGACAACTAATATTACCTTCAAAACAGGTAGCCAACAACTAATAGTTTTACACTATGTTTTTGATCTGTGAGAGCAGACTTGCTTTTTTATCTTGAGCAATTCTTTGTACAATGCCATTTAGAGTCACAAAAGCTTTTGCATATTAATGGGGTAGAAATGTGCAGCAATAATACCATTCCCATTGATTCAGATCTCTTCTGAGGTCCTGTCCCTAACCTGCTCCCACTAGAATGAAAGGGCCAGGTAATGACAGCGTCAGCACTGGGACAATGCACCCACAAGCAGACAATGAGTTGAAGACACCCATTCTGTTTATTTATTCGTCTACGTATGTCACATCTTATGATCTCTGCCTGCCCTATCAGTAAAAAAAACCCCAAAACACTAAAGTTTGTTCTCTGCCATCAAATATGTGCATGAAAATTGGTCACTTTAGGGTTATATAGCTACTTTCTGACTTTGGTCTCTGCTACGCATGGACTACTGATGGGACCAGAGAAGATGTTGGATACAACTGAGACTTACAGGTTTCAGAAAAGGAGGGTAGGAATAGACACTATGAGGAACTGTAGGAGGGTTGCCACTCCAGCAGAGCCCAAGGTGATTACTTTTAATCTCATAGCTGTCAAGGGTAGGGCCAGCAACCAGATAGACAAGTTAGATGAATGCTCTCAGCAGTAGGGTATTTGCTCCCCTAGTCGCTTATGTAATACCAGAGCAGAACTATGGTGCCAGGCTGAAACTGCGCCTCCAGATATTTACCTGGAGAAACTAGAGCACAACTTGTCTTCTCCTCTTCCACAGTGCAATGCAAAGGCTCCTGACAGCCTGCGCATGTACTCACAACACTCACCCCACTCTATTTTCTCTTGTTGATAATTGGCCAATGACTCCAATAGCCAGGCCTATAAGAAGAATGCTACACACAGCTGCATCAGTCAAAGCCCAAGCAGGAGTCATATGGTACACTCAAATTGTTCAGCTTCTAAGGAAAGGGTTACTTTAAAAAGGGTGTACAGAATGTAGTAAAACCCACAAATATAGTTCAGTATCCCTTGGCATGGTTACCTCCTAGATCTCAAAGACCAATGAGCAAGAAGAGCTCCCAGAATCCAGGAAAGGAACTGTGTGGGAGGGCCTCATTACAGACACTATAATCTGCAGGTAAAAGACTCAGCCAGACCACAGTGATCCTACAGGGACAGATCTTGGAGAAGAAATATCCTGACTTCATTCTCCTTCCCTGGCAAAACCCTTCAGGAAGTCAAAGCAAAAAAATCCTACCTATTTAGCTCACATAGCTTACCTTCACAGAGAACAAGGAAGAACAAAGTGTAAGGGAAAATAAAATTTATTCATCATGAGGATATATATCACTTTTATGAAGAGTAAAAGACATTTTTTACATGCAATGAATACAAAAAATAGACCATCCTTATCCCTTATTTAAGATAATTAATCCAGTACTATTTATGTCACCCCAAAATTAGGTTAAGAAAAAGAAAGATGATGAATACACTTCTTGACTTCAAATCATACACAATACTAAGATAACCAAACCAGTAGAGTTTTGGCAGAAAACTCTGTATGTGGATATAAAACAAAAACAACAAATGAACAAACAGAACAAACTCATAGATACAAACAACATAATGGTGTCTGTACCAGAGGGAAGGGGGCCAGGGGAGGAGGAAGAGGGTAAAGAGGGTCAAATAGACATTAATGGAAGGAGACTGGGCTTCAGGTGGTGAGGATACCATGGGGATACAGACGTTGTATTATAAAGTTGTACATCTGGAATGTATATAATGTTATACACGTTACCCCATTACATTTAATTTAAAAAGCTGATCAATACAAGAAAGTAGTAAGCAACACATCTTATATAATCCATAATTAAATGTAAATTGGTGAAAATATCCCTGAGATCCATAACATAAACATTAAGAATTCATAAAACATAGTAAACATACTTTAAAAGTTTCTAAAAAGACAATGGTTTGAAGCTATACCTTAAAACTATTTAGCAGGGCCCAAAAGTAGGGAAACCAAGCCTGTCAGGGTTAAAGCATCTAAGGGTCCATCTGATGAGGGAGGAGGGTATTTCAAACATCTTAGTGAGAAGCTCAGGGGATTTTTCATTTTCATATATAAGTACAAAAATCTAAATTTAAATATAACTTAGAATGAGAATAAATAAAAACTTAATGGGTCTATAAAGTATGTAAAAGAAAAATGCAAATTTTATGACTAATGCATGATTAAGGAATAACAGCAAATATTACTTTTTGCCACATAAGAATGCTATAAGTAAACCTATTAAAATAAAGAATCAAGTTGGTTTCAAAGTTGAAATCTAGACACTTGCTATTTATAAAATTACACCTAGAAATGCAAATGAGAGAATAGAAATAAAAGTATGATGATGATATCAGGCTGACATAAATAAATGTGAAAGAGAGTAAAAATATAGAAAAGGTGTTATTAATGTATTAATGTCAGGTAACTTTGTACATAGGCCAGAGTAAAAAAAAATAAAAGGTCTAAAATAACAGGCAGCTTCCAATTATAAAAGGTATAATTCTACAAGAAGATAAAAGCCATCATTATGTACCAAGTATAGTAATGAAACCTATAAGATGACAATTCTCAGATACAGGAGACATAAGAGAGTTTGATAGTCACACTCATTGCCTGACTATATTATTCACCTTTTAAAATTAAGAGTAAAATTATATATATTTAAAAATATAACCCTGCACAAAACTAACATTAAATTTCAAAATACTAAAATCACTGCCCAGAACACCATGACCAAGATATCAAATCCAAGAACTAAAGAAAATAAGCTACATAAGTATAAAAATTCTTTCAGTTTTCAGATGATGTGATATGTACCTCTAATAGTCCAATGACTATCAGAAACAAAGACAGATACATACAAAACAGAAACATATTTGTATGAGCATAGTATGTGTGTGTGTATAAAACTATACACACATAGTGTACACGTGTTTTATTATACATAGGCATTAAAATGAAAACCAGAGTCCACAAGTAGATCCAAGTACACATTCAAAACTTACACATGAAAACTGTAGTATTTCATTGCAGTGGGTACAGGATTAATCACATAGTGAATAGCACTGCTGCTTGCAATGGACTGTTCACCTAAAAGAATATCACTGGATTCTCTGGCAACGTTAGTCGTTATTATATATCTCAGGCAGAGTAAAGATTTTAACATAGAATCCAATTAGCCAGGAGTTAGGAGAAAAAGAAGGATGAATATGCAGAGCACCGAAGGTTTTAGAACAGTACAACTTTTCAGTTTGATACTGTGATGGGGATGCATGTCATTCCACCTGTGTCAAAAGCCACATAATGTACCACAGCAAGACTGAACTGCACTGTGAAACACGGGCTTCGGATGCTAACGTGTCAAGGTAGGTTCCGTGCCTCTGGCTGGGATGTTGACCGTGGGGGAGGCTGTGCTTCTGTAGTGGGAGGAGGGATGTAACCTCTGTACTTTCTCAGTTTTAAATATATTTTTTTAGGCGATAGGGTATTGTGCTTTATTAAAAGGAACAAATGGTTTTCACTGTATACCAATTTGGGCATGGACAATGAAGACCGTTTGCCCAGACTAAATCTGGGCTATGCTCCTTTTTCCCCGTGTGACCTAGGGAGTGTTATTTATACTTTGCCCTGGGTTTCCTGATCAATGAAATGGTGACAATTTAAAAAAAAAATCTACCTTTTGGGGTTATTATGAAGACTAGATGAATTACTATATATAAGGCACCAAAAAAGTGTTTAGCATCTATTTAAACACCACATACAATGTTAGCCCATATCATTAATGCACTAAATTTGTCATGTGCCTATATTATTTTTAAAGAAATTATTTTATAAACATTCACATATAAATATGATCAAAGTATGTAGTTTAAGCAAAATAATTAATTTGAAAACAGAATAATACATGTCATAAAAAAGAAAACCTATATGCTAAAATACAGGTTTTTAAATATTTAAATATACAGTTTTTGAAGCCAAAAGAAATACATGCTCCAAACTAAGAGTTATTAACACAGGGAAGTGGATTCAAGAATTGAAGAGAAAAACAAAAATATCTTGTTTTTTTGTTTTTTCCCCCTCAGAGATTATTGCATAGCATGTCTTAGAGATACCTGTTGCCCAATGTGAGAACCACCTTACACATCTTTAGGTAGTGTAGTGGAAGGAAAATGTTCAGTGTTTTTCCTTTTTTTCTGTAATAATAATTAATGAACAAAGTGATGGTCAAAATTTTATATGTAGTATGTATTTTAACCAGTGCAACAACTGTTTAAGGTAAGCACTGTGGGTATCAGGTTATCACCAATTCCAGATGAGGCAACCGAAGCTAAGTATTTAAATAATCATTAAAGGTTGTAGTCAATAAAAATGGGTCCAGGATTCAGATATAAATCATTTTTTTCTGTTTTAAGACTTTAACCTAGGACTTTAACCACACATGGGGAAGAACAGGGAAACAATTTATGTCTGAACCTGACCAAGAGTGATCTCAGCATCATGTCTGAGCCCCGAAAGCCCAGCATACCAGACCAGCTGATCTAGCTTCATTCCTCTCTGGACCTTTTTTCCTTGTTACACATAGTAAAAGTGGCTTTCTTCCCATTACACCTTATGCTTTGTTTCCAAATGCCTACATATGTCAAGTGCTTATGATGCCAATTCTAACCAGCTCTAAATAGAAGCAATATCACAAATCACTCTTATTCTAAACATATATATGCACCTAAGATGAACCTCTCCCTCACTGATGTGCTCTTCACACTTAAGCTTGTGCTAGTATATTTACGTACACTATTATTTGAACACATTGTGTAAATCCATAACATTGACTACTTTATAACTTTAATTCCTTGCTCCAAAATTTTTGTTTCTTATCCACAGGTACTTCCTCAGCTTGCTTCACTGTTTATATTGTCTGTGTTTCCTTCCTCCCTCCCTTCCTTCCTTCCTTCCCTCCTTCCTTCCTTCCCTCCTTCCTTCCTTCCCTTCTTTCTTTCTTTCTTTCTTTCTTTCTTTCTTTCTTTCTTTCTTTCTTTCTTTCTTTCTTTCTTTCTGTCTTTCTTTCTTTCTTTCTTTCTTTCTTTCTTTTTCTTTCTCTCTCTCTCTCTCTCTCTCTCTCTCTCTCTCTCTCTCTCTCTCTTCTTCTTCCTTCCCCTCCCCTCCTCCTTTCTCTTGCTCTCCTCCTCTTCTTTTCTTCTTCTCTCCCTCCTTTTTTTGTTAATTTTTCATTTTTTGTCTTTGTTACTGTCACTTCCTTTTCTGTGCCATCTCCCTATATTAGTGCAACTTTAGAATTTTAACCTATTTTAGAAAAATATAGTCTGAGATCAGAGATTCAGATTTAAATATCTAATTCACAGGTATCCTTAACTGACTTACTTTAGTTATATTACTAAATGCTACTTTTATTTCTTTATAAATAAAATATGGTAATACTACTATCTAATTCAAGTCTTCTTTTTAAGTTTTTTTTATTTTAATTTACTTCCTCAGCTTGCTTCACTGTTTATATTGTCTGTGTTTCCTTCCTCCCTCCCTTCCTCCCTTCCTTCCCTCCTTCCCTCCTTCCTTTTTGAACTACCTTACACATCTTTAGATAGTGTACTGGTAGTTCACTATCAGTGAACAGAGTGGGAGGAAGGAAGAGAGGGAGGGAAACATCAATGTGTGGTTGCCTCTCATGCACCCCCAACTGAGGACTTGGCCTGCAACCCAGGCATGTGTCCTGACTGGAAATTGAACCGGAGACCCTTTGGCAAGCCGGTGCTCAGTCCACTGAGTCATACCAACCAGGGCTTAATCCAAGTCTTGATATATGATATATGAGAAAAAATTGTTAAAATACAATTCAAAAATAAAATTATATTAATTACAGTAAGTGTACTTTGTTCATTCAAATAATATTTACTGAATTCTTACTATGTGCAAAGCTTATGTGAGGAATCAAGCATAGAGTGAAAATATAATTGCATAGCATAACAGGCATTAAAAAGGCAAGTGTATGATTATTCAGATGCAATTATGTTACATGAGAACATATAGAGAACCACAAGTTATTTAAGAAGATATAAGAGAAGGATCTGACCTAGTATGTTGGGAAACATTTTTCTTGAGAAAAATGACACTTATTGTTGTAGACAGAGTTGTGTCCCCTAAAATTCACATGTTGAAGCT
This sequence comes from Tonatia bakeri, assembly GCA_004024845.1. NCBI lineage: Eukaryota > Metazoa > Chordata > Mammalia > Chiroptera > Phyllostomidae > Tonatia > Tonatia bakeri. The sequence continues at coordinate 10,524 of PVIA01009126.1, read as the reverse complement.
TGGACTTGTAGTACCTGAGAAAGTAATTATATTTGAAAATAGGGGCTTAAAAAGTGATTAAGTTAAATGACCCATTAGAGTATACCAAAGCTCAATCTGACTGGTGTCTTCATAAGAAAGGGAAGTTGGACATACTGAGGACATCAGAGGAAAAAACCGTGTGAGGCCACAGCAGGAAGGCAGACAACTGCCAGGCAGGACAGCCCTCAGAAGACACCAAACTGCCTGATGTTGATCTTGGACTTCAGTAGCCTCCACACCCATGAAGAACTAAATTTCTGGTGTTTAGCCACCTGATATGTGACATCTTTATGACAGTCACAGCAAAGTAATACATTTATTTATTATTTTAAAGATAAATATTATGATTCCCACTTCAGTTATTCCATGGCCATGCAAGTTGCAGAGGACACACACTCCCCTTGCTGATTTGGTGACTCTGTGTCCTAGGTGTGTGCCAAGGATGAAAAACGAGATGGCCTGGTTTGTGGTCATGTATCTCCTGCATGGGTAGAGTAATCCGAGATGCTTATTAACAAATTAACAGTGAGTACTGCAACAATGCAGAAAGCACTTGATGGGTCTGGATTTATCATAGAAGAAGATCCTCAGAGAATTTTCTCATCAATGCAAATTTTAAGAGAGAAGGCGCCATGAAAACTTTTCAAAGTTAGGCTGTCATTCTTGAAAATTATTTCTAAAGGTCTCTTTGGAGGCACATATATACAACTTAATCCTATGTTCTTAGAAGTGACCCCTTAAATTCCTGCACATTCATATAATAGTGGGTTGGCCAAAAGGTTTGTTTAGTTTTTTTCCACAAAATAAAAGACACATTTTTCATTTTCATCAATAAATTTATTGATTTGGATATGTTGAGTATGTCAGCTATTTCCCACATGGTATAATCTTGATTGTTCTCAATTACTGTCTCAACTTGTTTGCTATCAGCTTCAACTGTCTACCCGACTGTGGAGCATTATTGTCCAGCGAGAGCTCTCCAGCACAAAACTCACAAACCACTTTTGACAAGTTCGTTCAGTCACAGGACCTTCTCCATATACTGTACAGTATTTTTGTGTGTGTTTCATTTGTGTGCTTACCTTTCTTGAAATACTAAAGCCTAATATGCCAAAAATGTTGCATATTTTCTTCCATCTTCAATATTAGAGCGGCTGCAGAAAAATTCACCAATTCACAAATTTTGATAAGTTTTTTTTAATGTATGCTGATATGGCAGCTATCACAATACAAACTAACAAAACTGTTCTGAATTAAAATAAAGACAACTAAGTGCCACTATAGCCATCTTACTGAGAAAAACTGAAGGAACTTTTTGGCCAACCCAATAATACTGAGAAGGCATCACAAGGGGAAATCCTGATTAACTTCAACACTGACATCATTCAATCCTAGAGTTATATTGACCAATGTTGACATGTTTTCTCTGCCATTTTTCAATATTCCTTGATACAGCATGTTTGATTTCCACATATTTAATAGCTCATCAGGCCAAATTGTCACTGAATGCTGCATAAAATTAAAATACAGTAATTAGATATTAAGTAAGATCTTTAAAATATGACTGATTTTCACATATATGTGATGATATATCTGAAATCAAAATATGGTGAAATATCAAAATTCTAGGTTGAAATTCTAAAATATAGGAAGTGTTGTCTCAACTGATTCTGAAGCAAACTGATAAGTATATTTAAAAAATTTTAAAAACATTCTAATTGTAACATCTGTTCTTTGATCCAGGACTTGAAAAAGCTAAATTCAATGAAGGAGGTGTCCTGCCCATAAAAACAACTGTTTAGAAAAGAAGGAAGGCGGGCATCTGTTGTGTTGAACTGTTGGCCCAAGTTTCTATATTGTGTTCAATTGTTTCACTTTAGGTGCTTAGAGACTTAAATGTAGGTGATTAGTGCAGTTTCTCATTTATACACATGGATGTACCAGAATATCAGGACATAGAAGTCTATTTCTCCCTTTTTCTTTGCCTTTCCATTAATTTTTCCTGCCTGTACTTACCAGGTTACTTCTGGGCAGCATCTATTTAACCTTGAGGCCAAAGTCTTTTCTTTGGTAATGTGTGTGGCAGTTTTTGGCATCAATTAGCCTCCCTATTTATCAATGAAGATACATACTTCAATTTATTAAATGACTATCAGTGAGAAACCACTTCATCTATTTAAATCTGTAGGCTATTCAGCGAGAGATTCTTCGTCGGTGTTTTGCAAAGTGGGTGGCAGTTTCCTATCTGAAGGAAAGTTCTCCACTCAGCCCCTATTGCACCTCCTCACCTCCTACTAAACCCCAATGTTTTAAGCAAAGTGCATTATACTGCTACCTGGTCTTGCTGCCACTACATCCCAATCTATGAATGAAATAGGTAAGCTTCCCTCCACCTTCTGAAATTTGAACGCTAACAAACTGAACTTCAATTTATGTGCTCCACTTTATCTTATAAACTCTTTAAATTCCTTGCTCACTGTAGAACTATCATTTTTAAAGATTTTATTTATTTTTAGAAAGAGGAGAAGGGAGGGAGAGAAACATTGATGTGAGAGAGAAACAGCTATCCTTGCCTCTCTCACGCCCCCAGCTGGGGACCTGGCTGGAAACCCAGGCATGTGCCCTGGCCAGGAATGGAACCAGTGACCTTTCGGTTTGTAGGACAACACTTAGCAACACTAGCCAGGGCAGAACACTCATCTTAAAGCTCTCCTTGTTTTGAAATATTTTAATCTAGAGCTACTAGCTTTGTTTGGTTTGTGTCCATGAAAGGACAATGGTAGCAAAGGCTGGAGGAAGTGGAACAAACATAATAGAAAGCAAACTTTCAGCTCAAATGTATGTGTGTGTGTATATATACATATACATATATACATATATATATACACACATATATATATATGACACTCTGCTAATAAAAACATTTTCATGGATAATTATTAAAAATGAAATAGTGTTGCAAATTCAAGATAAGTGGCCTCAAGTGACCAAAGTATTCACACCTCAACTGTGAATTATTTTAATCAGTTAAGAAAATCCCCTGAAGTACTTGAGGAAGAGAAACTTCATTTGGAATAAATAGTGAGGCATAAAAATAAACATTCTAGATAAAAACCAAACAAGAGGTGACTGTAGAATGTGAAAGTGACAAGAAGTATAGAAGAAGGTAAAAAATAGTGAAAAGCATCTTAGTTTTGAAATTAAAAAAACAAACTGCCTTTTTGCTCACCTCTGCCACTGACCAGGTAAATGAAATCGTTGCATGAATGAGCATAGAAATAATTTTCTCCTTTATAAAATAAGAAAGTGTTGCTACTCTGACCTCCCCAAACATTATGATACTGGAATATCTAACAAGGGAGTAGGAGGGCAAAAGGAGAGCAAATTACAAAACGTACAAACACAGTACTTATTTCCAAGAGTATTAAGAAACTGCAATTGAAGTAACAATAAAAACAAATGTTAAAATGAAAACAAATTCTAATGGCTTGAGTTAAAATTTTAAGAACAATTTTTGCTTTTACAGACCACAGGTTATAATCATCTATACCCACTTCGGTTAGTGTTTCCACTCAGAACAAATTCAAATGTAAGAACTTCTTTTCTACCCACATTCTCCCCAGTCACTCCCCACTATGCAAAGGCAGACAAAATAGTAAATATGTGAACAGGTTACATTTTATACTTTTCTATGCTCTATAATTTTGTAGTATCACAAACATGCATTGTTTCAAACAATTACATTTTCAGATGATATCTCCAAGAATTATATGGTCTATAGTTCAGTACCAAGAACTTCTTCCTTGCCCCTACCCAAATAAAAATATTATTTTATTTTTTGGAGGGTAAGCACTTTTCCTTTTTATTGCTTTATATCAGCATCCTTTTTTTAGTTCCCAGGGATCAGAAAGTGAAGGAGCACTCGTAGCTGCACAAGGGCGCCAGCATTTCACACAGGATGTCAGAGTGACAATGACGGGAGGTGGGGACACAACTGCACCCTTTCCTACCAGCTCTGACCTCCACGTGACCTTAGGGTGATGTTAACAGCATTCCTGAGTTCCTCTTCAGTTCTTATATACATGGTATAATATGATATTGGATAGTAAGCAATTAAACAGGGATGTGTTCAGGGATGAGTTTAATGTTACGCAGTAAGTGAACAATGCTGAGACAATGCAGGAGCCTGCTATCAGCTCAGACTCTAAGTGGAAAAGGCTCTTGGTCATTGAATGCCTTAGACAGCCTCCGTGTCATGCCCACAGCACTGATGATAAAAAAGGACTGCTATGATGAAACAAAGCAGTCTGGAGTTTATTTAACCATGTCCACATAAAGGTATATATTTCTTATCCTGGCACTATTCTCAAATGCTGCATGAAGCCCCATGCTAAAGAACCTCTTCAGTGCTGTTAAATTAAGATATATGGCCCAAGTGAGCTCTACTTATTTGAGTTAGCATTGTGATGTCTAGTGCGGGCAAAACCATGGAGCTAACACTGTTTCTGGAATTCTGCCTAATCAATGGTGATTTTTATTTCAATGTACTACATATTAAACCTAGAAACTATGCAATTTTATCACTGCAGCCATAGTCTAGCACTTTCATTATGACTGTGAAATAACAGACACTGGTATCAATAACTTAATATCACTTCTTCCCATTGTACATTGTTCATATTACTCTTGTGCAGTGGATCAAAATTAGTGACCCCAAGATGTGGCAGAATGTGGATTATTTTGATTTAAAAGCAACTGAGACTTGGGTGGGCTCAAGGAATCTTCTGCTCTCTCCTTTAACTACCTAGAAAAGTTAAATTAGGACCCTTGCCCATAATAACAAATTATCAAAGATAACTCTTTTGATCTATCTACATGGCAGGGCAAACTACTAATTATGGACATCTGTTCTCCCTATCTTCCTTCAATTAACTTCTGCCCTTCTGATGTTCCAAGGTACCTTATTTTATTCTTGACTCAGAATGCCACATACACTTCATGTTAACTTCCATCCCCAAACCTTTCATGTACAATATGTGAAGTGTCAGATTTTTTATGTGTGTGGGGTTACCATACAGATGTATGTAATTAAATTTGCTTATTTTCTCTTATTAATCTCTCTTGTGTAGGTTTAATTATTAGCCTAGCCAAAGGAACCTTGAAAGGTAGAGGAAAGTTTCTTTTGCCCCTACACCTGCAACCTTCTCTGTACCTGTTCCATTTTCACAGGCTAAAAAACCTGAGAGTATACTTCACTCCTCTCTTTTCCCCGCACTGGACATCAGTTTGTCACAAAATCCAGATGACTCTCTCTTCAAAAGATACTCAGACTCCAATCATCATTCACCACATCTTCTGCTGTCGCCATAGGCAGTGCCATCATCTCTAACCCAGATGACAGTAATAACTCCTAATCATTTCCCCTACTTGCAACTTTGCTACCCTACTCTGTTCTATTCTCTGAAGTACCTGAAGGGACTCTCTAAAATGCAGTGACTGTATACCTCCCTGGGCAATACCCTGAGATGGCTTTCCAGTTCAATCACAATAAAATCTAAAACTTTTACATGTAACCCTAAAACCTTAAAAGACCCAATCCCTTTTACCTCCACTGCATCTTTCCTTGGCTTGCTCTGCTCTGATCTCTTCTATTGTTTTCCCACAGCAAGCATGCTCCTGCCTTTGGGTATGTCACCAGCTGGCCCCTCCTCCTAAAATTCATTTCCTTCAGATTGACAACTCCCTACCTCCTCCAACTTTTAGATAAAATTGCCTAAGGGAAGCCTCACCTCTCTTTCACTCCTGGCACTCCCAATACCACCTACCCTGTTCTACTCATTGCTTTTAATTTTTTAAAATTCCATATGATTATTTAACATATAATTTATACATTTTAATATTTGTTTTGGATAGTTGGGCCCCTTTAGCTAAAACATGTGCTTCATAATGTCTGCTGTCTTTGTATTTTTTAATATACAATTAAGATTTTTTAGAGCAGGTATAGGTTCACAGAAAAATTGATTAAGCAGAAGGTATAGAGATTTCCTTTATATAAGAAATACCCCTCAAAAACCTGGAATTTATTTATAAAAATTGTGTATTCTTACATATTTAACTTCAGTCACTTTCCAAGTATTCTCCATTCCAGACATTTTTTTATTGCTGAAAACAGTTTTTGAACTAGTCAATTTGGATGCCTTCTACTCCTCCTGCTATTTTTTGTTTCACCTCTTCCACATCCACAAAATGTTTTCCCTTTGAGGACTTTTTTCATCCAGGGAACAAAAGCAAGTCACTTGTGTCAAGATTGGTGGATAGGGAGGGTGAGGAATGGAGGTCATGCCAGTTTGGGTCAAAAACTGCTGACCACTCAGTGCTGTGTAGGCAGGTGTGCTCATAAATCACCCATCATGAAATAGGCAAACACATCAAAAGAATATTAAAAAAAAATTCAGTGAAGCCAAATGCAGGCTCTCACAGCCACACCAGTGGGTACACTGACACAGATGGGTTCCTAGAATACTCACCTGTTGGGGGAGGTCTGTATTACAAGTGGCCTGCCCTCCAGAAGATAACTCCAGCTTCCTGAGCCTACACAAGCATAGTCTCCTCCATTATCAGTGTAACAAACCAGAGCGGTCTATTCATCACAAATGATGAACCTACACTGGCATATTATCTTTCATGAAGATTATTCAACTATGGTTCATTTTAAGCTAATAATATCTGAGAATCTCCAAAGTCTTAAAGTATGTAATGACTGCAAATACCAAATGGTGGCTTTTCTTTTCTTTTTTTTTTTTAAAGATTTTATTTATTTATTTTAGAAAGAGGGGAAGGAAGGGAGAAAGAGAGGGAGAGAAACATCAGTGTGTGGTTGCCTCTGGTGCACTCCCTACCGTGAAGCTGGCCCACAATCCAGGCATGTGCCCTGACTGGGAGTCAAACTGGTGACCCTTTGGTTCGCAGGCTGGCCCTCAATCCACTGAGCCACACCAGCCAGGGTCTTTTCTTTTTCAATTCAAAGTTGCAAATACTATCTTTTAACAGTGCCAGCAGCCTATAATTTACTTCAGTTTCACCTTTATATATTAATAACCCATCTCATTCTATCTTGCCTTTTCTGTATGGGAGATAATCCTCAGTGTTTTAATTCAATCTTATTTATGGCATGCCTTTCTCCCCATTCATTCAAGCAATCCCGGAGTGCTTGCAATTGTTACATGACAAGTCTAGAGATTAAGAAGAATATAAAGTTAATTTATTTCTAAAAATCTTGGAAATTAAGTATGTAAAATGAACATTTAACATTGCTGGAGCGAAATTATTGAAATCCTCTCATTTTCAAAGCTGGTATCATAAATGTACTGATCACTAAATTCCTTTTACCTAAAGTTGCCCGACCTCAAAAGAACAGGGTTTGTAATATATTTATTATCTGTATTAAATCTGGGGTCCAGGTCAACTCCCCAGAGCTGGCTTAAGCAGGGAATTCATATGTAAGAGACCGGACACACACACATATTTAGATAAAAGACTAGTTTAAAAAGAGAAAACACCATGAATTTAAGATAAAAGATTAAGCTTCAGGTCAGTGAATAGACTAATTTGGCTTGTCTCTAGTTGCTTTCTTTTTAACTCTTTAGATTAAACCCCATTCATTTAAACACTGTTGCATTTGTTAATTAAAAATACCTGAAGATATTTTAGCAATACACTTCTAATTCTGACATCCTTAATATTATGTCTAAATCATATGTTTCAATCCTGTCATTTTCAAAACAAAGAATGCTTCTAAGGTCAGGTATTGAAGTGTCAATTTACAATGTAGAGTTTTTGGAAACAGACTGTTTTAAAAAGCTAAGTACACAAAAGATATTCAGAAATCTATGTTATCTACTGTTTCATGTCTTTTCCTTTACTTTGTTGATTTGACAATACTCTTGAAAAATTCTGCTAGATGATTATATCTAACATGAAATAGAATTTAAAAAGCTTAGACACACACACACCACTGAAAATAAGAAAACACCAAGAATATCTCTTGTGATACAGTTTCTTTCACTGATCAAAAAAAAAAAATAGGAAGAATCCAGATCAAGTCTACCAGGTTGCCGTTCAATAGAGTATATTTGTAAAGGAAGCACACAAAGCTGAAAATTTTATCCTTCTGTTTGAGTACTTACTGACTGAGAACTAAAAAGTAACGAGTTCCTTCTTCTTTTTTCTTCTCCATAATCCCCCCAAATATCTTGGCAAAATATTAAAAATTATAATTTTTATAAGAAATACAAAATTCATATGAATATTCCTAAAATTACATATTAGAGAGATTATATTATATTTCTACTACTTTCAGATCCAAGAAGTTCTAGGAAATTTTAACGCTGAGGTTGCATCTTAACTACCTGATGGTGAGTAATATTACTTTTCCAGTTCTGGACAAAGCTCCACCTGTTTGTCTACATTGTGGAGATGATCTCAGTGTTTAAAGACAGTCTCTGTAGTGTTTGACTTGTGGATGTGCATGGGTAGCATTGGGAGTCTTTTATTTTTTGGTGGATTTTGTCAGTTGTAAAAAAAAATGAATACATTGAAAACTGTCTTCAGCATGGAGTTAAAATAGGAATTAAAAAATGGCCTTTTGGACCCTGACCTTTCCACATCCTAAAGAGATTGATGGCATAATAGTTAATGGTGCTGCAGCAGTACTTAATATCACATAATTCACTCTCACAGCAAAGCAAATGACTTTTAAACTATCTCTAAAAAAGATGACAGAGCCCAGACCACCAGATCAAAATCTTTACTGCTACCCTTGAAGAGAGAAAAATACTTCTCCAGGGAAAAATACTTTCTTGTGAATCACATTTGGCACCTGGTGTGCTATTTTCCACTGCATCTGGATCAATGGTAACTTGAAAAGAAGTCTGCAGATAAATTCTAGCTGCCCAACTGTATCACAACGCATATTTTTTAAGTACTGTAAGACTTCTAACAAACACTGAGATCATGACTTTCATAAGATACTGCAAATATTTCACATTATTTCACCATTTATTTATTTTTTATGAAAAATGTAATACAAATATCAATTTGAAAACCTAAGTGTTAACCTCAGAATTTTATACATATATTTAATTTTACTGACATATTTAATAAAAGAATATATTAATACATGTACTTGCTTGAGTATAAAACATGTAATTCATATTAAAATATTTTCAATGCTAGAAGCAGAAAAGAGAGTCACTACATGTTTTAAATTTATATTATATGGACATGCATTAAAATGTTTAACTATTTGTAAGTTGGAATTTGAGACTACATATTTAAATACAACGACAGAGGTAAAGACAAAATAATGAACATCTTAAAACATACTGTATCCAAATCTACAGAATCAGATTCAGTTTTTTAAAATGTGACATCAGTGTACAAATTTGATGTTTAATATCAAGAAACATAAAAAGAAAAACATTTATTTAGTATAGAACAATTTTTTCACCTATTACGAATACCTCTCTAAATAGGATGAAGCAAAGTTGAAGTTTCATGTACTTTAACATTATTGTAAAATTAAGTAAATAAATATTTTAAATGAAGACAAAAAATAACGTGTTTGCAATTCTTAATCTTTGAAGTAATTCACCTCAATATTTTGAAACTGTTAATTTACTTTATAAATAATTTTGTTTAGATTTTTAAATGACAATATCTAGTAAAGAAACAAAATGAAATTCCCTTTCTTATTTGTTAGCATTTTGAGAAAGTTTGACAAACTTAGGCTCGTGAAACTATTAAGAGTGAACTGTAAGATAGAATCCCATAAAACTGTCATTTTTGTGGGTCAAAACACTTCTAAGTAGACCCCAATTCTACATAATAAGCACTGGCCAGAGGGGAGAGGGGAGGGAATTTCAGGGGAGAATGGGAGGCGTTTACAGGAACAAGTACAATGGACACATGGACAAAAACAAAGGGAGGTGGGGAGGGCTGGGGGGTGGGCTGGGATGGGCGTAAAAGGCAGAAAACTGTACTTGAACAACAAATAAAATTTTAAACAATTTTAAAAAGTCACTATAAAGTTATTCTGAATTGTGTTATCACAACATTTTTGGGCACTATCCAAACCTTCAGTTATATGATCAAAACTCACTGTGATATTATAATTTTATAACTATAATATTTCAAGCTACTTATACATTTAAACAACATATTATTAATTCAATTCAAAATTTTAGCAACAAAATGAAAATATAATAATAATAAAAGGAAGGATACAAGAAATATTTGAAAACTTTCAGCTTTCAAAACTTTGAAAAAATTATATTTTTGAATCTTTGCAACAATCTTGGAAAACAGATATCATTTTCTGCTCTGCTGCTAAGTTTCTCTATGGACTTACTCTAAGTAGCCTTACCCTCTAGCACTCCTTTTAACACTAATCCACATTCTGTTTGAAGATGAAGACTTTGATCTCCTCACCAAGCCACTTCATCA
>PVIA01009125.1:0-64215 GCA_004024845.1 Tonatia bakeri | reverse complement strand
TTCTCCTCCTCCTTCTTCTCCTCCTCCTCCTCCTTCTTCTCCTCCTCCTTCTCCTTCTTCTCCTCCTTCTCCTCCTCCTTCTTCTTCTTCTCCTCCTCCTCCTTCTTCTTCTCCTTCTCCTCCTCCTTCTCCTCTTTATCCTTCTCCTTCTCCTCCTCCTTCTTCTTCTCCTTCTTCTTCTCCTTCTCCTCCTCCTCCTTCTTCTCTTCCTGTCCTTCAGTAGCTCACCTCCGAACTGGGTTCTAAGGAGAACTATTCTAATCTTTCTACTGATGCTGATAAGAAAATTGGGATTTTCCATTCCAGTGACCCTTGCCAAGTCCTTGCCTTTTGGCTGCCTTGACTGTGGACCACCTTCTCCCTTTCAAACTTCCCTCCTCCCCGTAACAAGGCCCTATCCTGGATCTCCTCCAATGTCCTCTGCATCATTTGAGGGTGGTTTTTTCATTATAAACCCCCAAATTGGGTGGCAACCACAATGCTTTCTCCTTTGTATCATCTCCCTTAGCATCTCACCCACTCCCATGATGATACTTGACTCCTCTCTGCTGGTAACACTCAAGTCTTCATTTCCAAACTGCCCAGACCGAGCAGCTGCACAGACATGGCCCATGTGGCTCCCAACTTGATAGTCTTTCTCACTAACTCTCCTTACCCATTATGGGTTACATTGTGTCCCCCAGAAAAATATGTTAAAGCCCTAACATCTGGTACCTGTAAATGTATCCTTATTGGGAAATAATGTATCCAGTTAGTAGAGACCAGGGATGCTGTTAAACATCCTCCAGTACACAAGACAGCCCCCATGCCTAAGAATTATCCAGCCCCAGGTGTCGCTAGTTCTGAGGTTGCACATCACTGGTTTAAGAGATGGGAGAGAAGCAGCAATGCTGACCTTGACTTTGAGATGGACAGGCATGATTCACACCAGTGAGGAAAATGCACACTCTGTCTCATGCCACAGTACTACCTGGGCTGTATGCCCATTCATTAGTCTGGTATGTTGAAACTTTTCATGCCATTCCTATTTCCCTCTGGGTGTCCAAACTTTTGGTATCTCTGGACCACAATGGAAGAAGAAGAGTTGTCTTGGACCACACATTAAATACACAAACACTAACAAAAACTGATGAGAAAAAAAGTTTTTAAGGAAAGTTATGATTTTGTGTTGGGCCACATTCATAGCCATCCTGGGCTACAGGCGGCCCATGGGTCATGGGTTGGACACCCCTGATTGTAAAGCCTCAGCCTGCTTCTGGCAAATGTATTCTCATGCTCTCCTTTTGATAAAGAGGTTTAGTGCCATTTTTGTTGGAAGAGAAAGGCTAATGACCCTCTTGAGTTGCTTTTGCCAAACTCAAAAATCACTATTTTGGTGGCTCCCGCAGTTCCTAATGCGGACACTGAGTGTTGTTAAATGAACAGCTAATTAGATTAGGAAGAGACTGGCTAACAGAGGCTTTCTGTGTGCTCATTGTTAGAGATATTACCCAGGATCATGACAGCGGCCTGCCTGGGAACCACCTCTACCATCAAAGAGAAACGCTAATGATGATGGCTTACACTTACAGAGCTTTGCAATTAATAAGAATTTTCATATACATCGTCCAATTTGGTTTGCCATTTCAGCTCTTAACTTCATGTAATGTTATTTCCTTTAAAGGAAAGTATAACAAACATAAAGAAGGTATTGAGAAAAAAACATCAGGAAAGAGAATAAGAGTACAGCATCAAAAGGCATTAATACCCACATTGAGTGTAAAATTGGAAATTTCAGCTCTGGGTGAGTGGCTTGGTTGTTTAGAGCATTATCCTGACACGCCAAGGTTGTGGGTTCAATCCCAAGTCAGGGCACATACAAGAATCAACCAATGAATGCATATATAAGTGGAACAACAAATCTCTCTTTCTCCCTCCCTCCCTCCTTCCCTTCCTCTCTCTCAAGTCAATAAATTATAAAATAAATTTTATTCTGATAATAGGAAACAAAGCTTAGCCAAATTGACAATGTTTTGGGAAGATCTAATTATGGAAAAGATCCAATCACATCCTAAATTTATGGCTCTATGCTATATTTCTAGTTTCTTAATTTAAAAATTTTGAATATAGGACAAGTCTTAATATTTTGAATATTATTGTTACTTTATTTAAAGAGTACATTTTATGCTTTAAGTGTAAGATTTCAGAATTCTTGTAGTATTTGAAATCCTATTGTCTTCAAAGGCTCAGATACTGCTAGAGCACATCTTTAATTTTGAGTAATGTGAAAATAATAATCACTTAACGATTTCTTTTAAGACACAATTTATTTAAAATTCATCCATTTGAACAGGTAATGGATTTTCAAACTAGAATAGGAAGTGAGGTTGTCTTTGGTTTGGGGGTTGTTGCTCTGGACATTGATTTCTTTTGATGGGCAAAGAGGAAGGGTTATGCTGGGCATGTGAATTATGTGGGGACATGTGAATGCCTCCCATGCCTCAGAAGCATTGTGGGAGGGGTAGGTCTCAGAAAACCCACTACCTCTGAGTCACCTGTCTTTGTTGGACTTGGTCTCCATTGATGTCTTCCACAAATGCAGTCTTAGCTCCTTACTCAGTAGAGCGATGAAGAAACTTAAGGAATCTGGAGGACATGCTCACTCATTGAAAAGGAGGGGACATCCATCACCAGGAGGAAAGAAACAATCCAGAAAGAAAGCCAAGAGTGGTAAATGGGCTGAATGGAAAGATGAATGAGGCTCTGTCTCCTGGAACTGCAAGGCTGCTAGGAGGCTCTGCCCCTGGATACTGAGTGGGAGGCTGGGCTTTGAGGAAAAAATGTGCTATGAAATTAGTTGGAGGGAATTTGGAAACATCCCTTCTTGGTGATTAATGACTCCCCACTGAGGAGTCAGTCATTCAGAGGCCAAAAGAAACCTGAAATATAATTCCAGAAATTTGAAAAGAATAGACTTTGACAAACTTTATTAATAGCTATATGACTATGATATGGAATTGTAGGCAGGTGATTGTGCAACCCAATGAATTCCCAGTGAACAATCATAATCATGTAATGTAGAATAGTGACTCAATTTTCAGCATGCAATCGGTGCTTCATAAATAACAGTTGAATGAATGAATGAAGGAACCAATCAGTCAACCAGGATGATGCCCATAGTGCATACACAGGATTCTCTCACCTTGCTCTTGTTATGTTCAACATTTCCATAAATTATTTAAATCACAGGCATATAAGACACATAAAGCAAATTTACTATACTTAGAGACTGTGATGTTATGATTTATATTAAGAATCTTTATCCCCATTTCTGGCACAGTGCTCCTAAAACTCTTGGAATTTCCTGAACCTAACTATGGGGGCTGGGTGCCAGTAGCACCCACGGTGTGATTATAAGTTTGGAACTTTCAGTCTTTGCCCCTACCTCCAGGGAAGAGAGAGGGACTGGAGATTGAGTTCTATCATTAGTGAGTGATTTAACAAAGCATGCCTATACAATGAATCCTTCATAAAAACCCAAAAGAATTGGGGTTCAGGGAGCTTCCATGTTGGTTAAGACATGGAGACTTGGGGAAAGTTGCTTGCTTGGAGAAGGCATGAAAACTCTGCATCCCTTTCCCTATACCTTGTCTTATGCATGTCTTCATCTGCCTATTAATTTGTATCCTTTAACATCCTTTATAAAAAACCAGTAATCGAGTAAGTAAAATGTTTCTCTGAGCTCTATGAGCTGCTCTAGTGAATTAATCCAACCCAAGGAAGGGATTGTTGGAACCTCTGATCTATATAGACCATAGGTGAGAAGCCCAGGTGATAACCAGGACTTGTGACTGGCCTCTGAAGGGTGGGGGCAGGGGGGTTCTTGTGGGACTATGTTGTTATCCTGTAAGATCTGATATTATCTCCAGGTAGATAGTGTCAGAATGAGGTTGAATTTTAGGACACCCTACTGATGTCGGGGAATTGCTTGGCCATATGGAGATGACTCCACCACACATACATAAAGTAGAATTGGTGACCAGAATTGTTAGAGATAAAATAAACCTGGGAAGGTTACTAATGGAATGGGTCATAGAAGAAAAATCAAGATTTTGTTGGTAAGTTGAAAACTGGACCAAGATGTACAGGCATAAACATGAGCCCTCTGTTTGTATGAGACTAACATTTCAATTAGACCACAGGCGCCTGCAATTTTGACAAGTAATGATGGTAAAAAAGACTTGGGAGTCTTGCTCCTGTCCCCGTCATTCAACCAAAACTGTTACAGAAATTCCAACGACTATTTGGTGGTAAATGGGACTTTCTGCTTGTCCTCATCCTTGTGGCTCCTTCTATAGTATTTGGCATTGTTTGACACTGTTAACTTTGTGCCCTCCATGGAAACTTTTTCTAATTCAGTAATCCCACTTTGGTGTTGTTCCCCTGTTTTTCTGATTTCCTTTGTAGTCCTTTTTTACCCTCCCTTTAAAGGTTTTCCTTTACCTTTATATTTACAATCAATGTTCCTTAAATTTGAATCTTAGAGTATTTGTAATCTGTTTCTCTCCCTAGTCATTTGTTCACCATTCATTCAAAATATATTGCTGAAGACCTACTATGTGCCAAGGACTATTCCAGGAGTTGGTAATACAGCAGAGAACAAAACAAAACTTTCTGCCCTTAAGGGGCTTATATTCTTGAGGGGGTGGAGAGAGACAATAAAGAAGCAGGTAGAGAGATCAGAGGTGGGTCATGGTTAAAGCAAGGGTGAAAGTCAAACCCAGGAAAGGGGACTGGGCATTTATGGGCTATCCTTTTAGACAAGAAAGTCAAGGAGGATCCCCCGAGAAGGTGGCATTTGGGAAGAGCTGGGCACCTTATACTACCAAGGATTGCTCTGCACCAGACTCCCAGATCCTTGTCTCCAGGCAGCTCCTCTCCTCCGGAGCCATGTTCCTGAATGCCTCCTGGACAGCTCCTATTGGATGTCCTAGGGCACCAGGAGCCACACGCACTCATCTCAGAATCAAACTGTTGCCTCCTCTTTGGTTCCCCATTTTGGTTCATAGCATGACCATCTCCTCGCTCAGCCAAGCTAAAAACTCCAAACTCCCCTTCACATCCTTCTCCCTCTCCACTTCTATACATAGGTATTCAATCAGATATCATCCGGGTCCTTACTTCCCTCCATGCCATAGTGCAGACCCTCAGTGTCTCCTGCTTATACTATCTCAGGAGACTCCTAACAGCTTGTCAGCCTCTAGTCTGGCCCTTCCCCACTCTCTCTGACATTACCAACAGAGTGACCTTTCTAAAGCACAGATCAGATCTGCTTTTAAGCCTTCCATCTGCCTCCCAGATTAGCGAGGTGTTCAGCCTACGTGGTTTCCAACCTACTGATCCAGCCATCTCCCTTCATTTCCCTCCCACCACTCACCAGCCTCATCATGTACCCTACACTCTGGACACTCTGTCAGAGGGTTATCTCCACAACACTTTGACGATACCCTCTTTGTGCTATACTTTTTCATTACCATTTAGTCCCCTTATACCCCCCAGGTGTGTGTGCGTGCACGTACACACACACACACACACACACACACACACACACACACACAGTTACCACATTGTTGCTTTTCTTTTTTTTTTCTGGAATACTTTTTCCCTTCTCTACCTGTTCCTACTTTACCCTACCCTACTCTTATCCACTCTGTTTTTTCCTGCCCTTCTGTGCCCTTTCCTACTCTTCCCTTCCCTACCCTTCCCTTCCCTACCCTTCCTTATCTTTTCCTTCCCTACCTTTTCCTACCTAGCAGGTAGGGTCACCCTGGTTTAGGAGGGTCTCCTGAGTCTGTGTGTTACTGGTTCTTGTACATGTGTATGTTTATTGTGGATATTAATACTTGGAAAGTTATTTTGTGCGTGTGTACTGAACCGGCTAGGATTCTACAGAAAACATGAAAATATATAAGTTGAACCACATGAAACTACAATCCTTAGCATTAGCAATTTTGTATGCTTCAATCTAATACATCCATTTCGTGTCAGTATTTTTATTCTTACTTTGGCTTTTAGAAGTATTTTTACCTTCAGTCCAGATGCCTTAACGTATGTGGCTCAAAGAACTATTTTCAGTTCTGCAAGACATTTCCCATCCTACTCATTCTATGTATTCATTTTTTTTTCTGACCAAAAATAGATGGGTACCTGAGAAATGTTATAAATATCTACTCCTCTTCCTTACTAGTAACAATCTTTCTATTATTATTTTTCTGATTCAGATGGTTTATCATAAACATCCAGAAGGTTTTTGAAGCTGCTTATAAGGTTACAGTGGTAACTTTTAGAATTGTCATACATTGCTTACCTAATGAAAAGAAAGACAATGGTGATACTGTCAACAAGGCAAAAATGATCGATTTAATGATACTTGGTACATTAAATGATACAAAAATAATACATGGAGTTTTTCAGGGTGAAAGTAGATAAAAAGTATCAACTGGAGAATTTGCGACTATTTTGTCCCATAGTTTTGATTTCCATGACTATGATACAGAACTAGAGTTGCCCTTAAATTTGGAATGTCTTCCATATTCTGCCTCCCCACTCTTGCCAACATTTAAAAATAATATCCTTAAGCCATAGGCTAAAAAGTTATTGTATTCTGCAGTTCTTTTTTTAAGTACATTGAATTGAATGATTTTGCTAGATACTTTTAAAATAAAAACCAATAATATAGCTAATCACAACTGTCCCCTCTTGGGCCCAATTGAATTTTGTTTTGCTTTGAATTCTCATTTGAACTGCTGCGAGAGAACAAACTGGTCACAGAGCAATAATTACCATCTTTCTGTCTGCGTGCACCTACGTAGTTTTTTGCAAAAAAGTTTAAGACCATCCTGTTTGGACGCATCATCAGGTTTTTCTGTCAGGGTAGTTCATCACCAGTGGGCCTCTTTTTGGTTATTTTGTTTGTTTTTGATTTGTCTCTTCTTTGTTTATCCTCCTTTTGCATTTTTATTGAATCCATTGGGATGACATTGCTTAATCAAATTACATAGGTCTCAGGTGTACAGGTCTCTAATATGTCCTCTGCATATTGTACTGTGTGTGCACCCTATGTTCACTGCAGCACTATTTACTATAGCCAAGATTTGGAAGCAGCCCAAGTGCCCATCAGTAGATGAGCAGATAAAAAGGCTGTGGCACATTTACATAATGAATCTCTTTTTGAAAATCTGAAATTTTAGACTGCCATGTTTGTCAGTCGCCTCGCTATGAGACAATGAAATTGAGTGGGGCCATGATTTAAGGAAATAGCTGGTCATGGGCGAGGTGTCCTAGGACAATGGTTAAGGTGAAAAATGAGATGTAAAATTAAAAGAAAATGTTGAAACAGGCTCAACCAGTTCTCAAAACCTTTTTTGGTTTAGCAGAGCCTTAGATATTGAATGCAGAAGGCTTTGGGGATTATCTAGACCTAATGTGTTAAAAGATCAGGTTGTTAGAGGATTTTGATTTAGGATCTTATGCATTTTTGTGTGTGTTGAGAAAGACACCCTGAAAACCTCAGAGAGATTTTTGGGGGGATAGAGTGGTCTCTAACTTGCCTTTATGTTTGCTTTTAAAATGGTTGCTCACCCCGACCAACTACGAGACTCTGTTCTTGGTCAGGGAACCCTTTGCACTGTGGTTATCAGTATTTATCCCTGTATTTGATTTGAGTTTCTGTAAATTTTTTGATAGGGAAAATGAAGTGAAGTGAGTCAACCAAATGCTTAAAACATGGTACAGAAATTAGGGGTGCTTGGAAACACGTGGCTCAACCATGATAAGGCTTATATGCTTGGATGGGCACGCTGAGAATATTGGTCCACTGGTATTTGGGTTTGTGAGAAGGCTTGTGAAACCAGCAATCAAAATCATCATTGGTACAATAGCTTTTATGTTGAACATTTCAAATATTCCTGAAACTACCCTTTTCACTTTGAGCCAGGGGTTCTAATGAATAAAGCTCCATAGAGAAATAACCACATCCAATAAGAAAAAAAAAATTCTATCGTGATTTTCATTCCACGAAGCCACCAAAAATGTCAGTTAGGTATACTTGTAGCATATTATGATTATTGTAAAATAAGGACAGGTGTCTCTTTATGAATTGGGCTTGAACTAAAATTTTTCTTTCTGCCACACATGTTAGCTAGAGACCAGCAAATTGGTTCTAATACTAAATTGCTACACTGCTATTATTAGACCCATGTTTGGGTGTTCTTCCCTCTTGTGTATTTTCCTTTCATATATATATTTCCATTAGTCTATCTGCTTAGAGACTGTGTGAAAGACAAATTTGAAAGAAAGCAAATAAAACAGGGACCCTGGCAAATCCTTTGACTATATTCTGCCAGGGTCAGGTGGGGCGGGGTGGTAAATGAAATACATCCAGTTGTGATGTCTCATAAAGGGTCCCACGGAAAAGAAAGGGTTTGCTTATAGAAGACACGCATTCTCCTGAGAGCACACACTTCGTGGCCGGCCGGCCAGCTGAGTCACGTGGTGGGAGGGGGCTCTTTTCTTCTCCGAGAGCCCTCCTCTGATGTCACCAATCTCTTCTCTCCTGGGAGAATTAATTAGCATTCTTTGGGCGCAGTTGGCAAGGAGAAGGAAGGGCGCGCAGAGCGTGTGTAGGAGAGCAGGGAGGAAGGGGCCCGGTGGGGAGCGGGTCCTTCCCCCTCCGAGCTGAGCCGCATTGAGATTGGAGGCACAATCGGACAGAGAAAGGCTGTTTTATAACTGGGATCCTTGGTGACGTATGGCTGCCTGCTCCTTGGCAGCTGTCTTTATGGACCAGTAGGCAGAGGGGAATTGACGCTGACGAGACTTTTGCATCTTGGAAGGGACTGTAATCTACTGTAGTGAAGAACAGAACCTCTCAATCACACGAGTGTAAATAAGAGACGGAGGGGAGTCCAAAGAAAAGGAAGAGGAGGGGAAAAGTGTGTGTTGGGGGGAGCAGGGAAAAGCATTTTTGGTGGATGGTATGAAGCCAGCCATGGAAACTGCAGCCGAGGAAAATACTGAACAAAGCCAAGAGAGAAAAGGTACCCAGTGCTGACAATAGTCTGTTTAAAGCTTTTCATTGGGGGTGCTTAAAAAGGGGTAGCCCGGTTTTGTGTCTCTTGTAAAATAGCTCAACAGTAATCCCTATGGCACGGTCTTGCTTTCAGGGTGTTATTTTTCCTGTAGCCTGATGTTAAATTAATGGAACAGCCTTTCTGCAACCCATTCCTGTTCCAAATCTTCCTACAGAACAGGCTATTTCATAGAACGGTGTCCACAGCTTGTCACCTTGAGGAGCTGGATTGGGGGAAACTGTCTTTTTCTTTTTAATTCATGGAATGTCATCACTTTGATTCTCTGTTCTGCATGTTCTAGTCCAGGGACATGGGACGCATTGTTTGCTGCTCATGCCGAGGAACCGGAGGGGCATGCATATTAATTATGCTTCGGTTCCACTTGTGCTGTAGCAGTTTGGGCATTCTCTCATTTTCTGACTGCATACAATTTGATTGCTCTGTCTGTGTATCAGGCCCTGGCTAGGGCATGTCATAGCCATCGAAGTTGGAGCTTGAGAAGGGGGGCGTCAGCTCTGTTGCCTGTTGCTGATGAAATTGGGTGGGGGGGATCTTCTGCTCTTTATGATTTGGAGATTTGGGGGATAAGGCGGGGTTGATAAAGGTCCTGTTCCTGCAAGGGAATCTTAGACTATGTCACAATTTTGACACATAGAATGCTTTTTTATAGAAAGATTTTGTGGTAAGAATGTGGCAGAAAATAGAAGCTAAAATTAATCTTTTCTGAGATCATGACTGATTGCAAGTTTGATACCCACAGAATCAGCTGGGCTGCTCTTAGGGAAAGGGCATCTCTCGGCATGGTAATGGATCTCCCTCCCCCAAAGGGAGAGACTGTCAGAGAGGAACAGGACCGGATGCTCTAACCGCACTGGCTCCAATATCAAAAGCCACCGTGCGAAGGAAGCTTATTCTTTCCCACGGCCCTGCATCCACGGACAGTCACTAAACAGTGGTAATTGTCCAGGATGGAGGTTTTACTTATGAATATGTAGGTTGGAGCGTGAAATTGCTGATAGCGAACCATTTTACATGACAAAACAGCAATTTCATGTTTTCAACTTAACAGCGAGCGCCCCGAGGTTGAGGCACTGCTTGTTTTTACATGAGATTTCTTCTGTACACAATACTTCAGTAACATTGTATCCTAAACAGAGCAATTTTATTTTTTAAATTAATTATTTTCAACTTATGATAAAATATACATACCTAAAACTTGCCATTTAAACCAGTTAAGTGTATAATAATTCAGTGGCATCAAGTACATAGTCCTTCAATTTTAAAATTGGTAGTTTAATTCAATACCTGCATGAAACCTACTGCCCCCTCCACCAAATAAAAATAGCCAAAAGCCCCCAAACAACCCTGCCTTGTCTTGTATGTATATATTTTAAATGTACTTGAGCGAGCAAGTAGCGGTGACAGAATTTATGAAGCTGAGGAACTGAGATGATGGTTTAAAGATTCATTTCCACAATGATCAGAGGGAAAGAAAGTTTGGGGATGTAATGAAGTGATATCACATTTTTGTGAAGTAGGCTACCCCAGTCGATAACAGGTTTTTCTTAAACCAGATGACTATTTAGCGCACACTTTTTATTAATACGGTGTCTGCCAGTGGCAGATGAAACCATTTTGGTCTCTGCAAAAACATACCTTTCGTTTTTCTCTCCAAAAGCAAGCAAGGGGCATAGAACCAATATGAAATCCTTACCACACAATTGGGTCTCGTCATCATTTAGTCTTACAGACCATTATTATTTTCTGTCAAATAAATATTATTTAATATCCAATCCACAGGCTGCCACTACGTCCATTGACCGTCCGTATAGGAAAACTGGTTAGTGGATGCTTTTGGACACAAAATTAGAAGCCAAAGATAATTCCTGGAGGAACTTTAAAAATTCATAAAACTGATAAACACTAGCTATCTGTTAAGGAACCCCAAAGTGCCATGTTAACACAAGCTTTGGTCACATATGTAGCACTTGCTGCGGTAGGAACATGGTCCAAGGAGAGTAGTTTCACTGCAGCCTCAGGGGTTAGGATCGCTATGCGAACTGCCTGCCATACATGTTGGTCTGCAGGGCAGCCTCTGTCCCAATCTTCCTCCTTCAGACTAACAAGTTCATAACTGCACAAGGCAGAACTCACACAGGTATCATGTTTTTAGTGTCCTCAGTTTGCTCGCCCATCGTCCTTCCAGGCATAAAACGAGAATAACACATGTTTGTGCGTGTCTGCCGTGCCAGTTCTTCCTTCAGATTTCACTTTCAATTAAAACAATGTATGTTTAGTTCATGGAAATTAACATTTTAAAAATGGATGTAATTAGAACACTCATTATATAATTCTTGAGCAGGTGGAGCTGTTCTTTTTTTTTCCTTTTAAACCTTTGAGCAAGGGATTGAATTTACCACATTTAATCCTATACATTTTGTCACTTCCCATCAGTTTTTATGCACATGTATTTTTCTCCCTCTGTTCCTTCCTTTGTTTTTAGTAGTTAGCACTACAGGAGATATCTGTCTCCTAATTTGGGGCATTATTGCCTAGTGGCTAGCACCCAGAAGCCTCTGGAGGAATGGCTTTAGATAATTATTACAGTGTTTATTAAGAATATAAATTAAATTTTGCTTTACAAATCGACCTCAACTTTTCTAGGTGATATCACTTCCCGGGATTTTGGGCAGGACAAAGAGAGCTGTTTCTTTAAATCAGAATGACTTTGTTCCTATTTTTAAAAAATACTCCAAGTCCTTTAAAACAAGAAAGCACATGTGTTTTTGAAGCAGTTCCCCCTAGCTTTTGCCACAGAACACTACTGAAGGATCAAAATTTACAGGAAGCATTCAGTAGTTACTCAGGAATTTTTAAGGAAAGCAAGCAGTTTTTTTCTCAGACAGATGTAAGAAATGCCAAATTATTGCAAATGACAGCTTTTAAATTGGAAGCATTAAATTAAATCAAAATGTGAGGACTGAGTAAGCAGATTCACTGAAATGGAATAAGTGGAGGAAATGAATTAGAATCAAATAAAATAGATAATGAGACTTAATAATAAAGAATGGAGTTAGGTGGTTTCTATTTATTTCTGCAGATTATTACTTGATGTCAATTCATTTGTGAAAGTCAATGCATCTGGAATTGCTGGGAGTACAGAACCATGGGGTAGAAAAACAACTGAGTCAGTTGCTCTACTGCGTGAAAAAGTCTAAGTATCTGTGATGAAAATTATTTTTATTACATGTAGAAAATTGGAATCTACTGAAGCAATTATCATCAGGCTAGTTGAGCTCCTATGACTCATTGCTGAAATAAATTCCAGAATTCTAGCCACCAAATTAAGTTCCTAACCACATAGGAAGAAAAATATAATAAATTGGAAATAATGTGTAATTTAAAATAAATTACAGGACTTAGTCAAAGTCAGAAATGAATTCAAATTTTTGACTTGATTAAAAATTAACACATCCATTTAAACCTTTTAATCAAATACATATAATTTCTTACATGGTTAGGTTTTGGTTTTGGTTTTGGGGTTTGTTTGTTTTTTTTTGCAAAATGTGTGTGCTTTTGGACCCTCTTTTTTGTTTAGGAAGAAAATCACTGCTCTAGAATATATGACATGTATGTTCAAAACCCAGACTGACACATTTAACTGTTACACTATTTCTGGTGATCTTTGAATTATTTGATTTTGAGATTTTTATTGATGTTTTCTAACTTGATTATATGCATACGGTACAGAGCATGCTTTAGATGCAGTTTTTCCCTATAAGAATCTGCCCAGGAGGAAATTTGAAGAGAGGGTGTCTGGGGGATAGGCTGTAGCGAAAAGCGTGGCCGGCCAGATGGTGCTGGACATATGTGGTAGGTATGATACAGCTTGCTTCTATTTTACTTTTTTTAGAAAACTCAAGCATGGAGAAGATCTCAAGGAGCCATTTGGTGTATCTCTTACTTTCATATTATTGTTTCCATTAGCATACTTTTCAAGACTTGGTCTTGCTATTTAATTAGACGAAGAATTCTGACCCAGTTCTGGAAATTTAGATTTGCCTACCTTGAAATTGAGAGGAAATCTTGCATTCAAATAGTAACGTTAAAAATTATACTTCTCTGTTATTTGGAAGTAGAGGTCAATGTATGGGTGTCTGACCTTTTGGTGTCCTGGGCTGCACTGGAAGAAGAGTCTTGGGCCACATGTTAAATACACCAACCCTAATAAAAACTGATGAGAAAATAAAAAGGTTTTAAGTAAATTTACAATTTTGTGTTGGGCCACATTCACAGCCATCCCAGGCTGTATGTGGCCCACAGGCTGCAGGTTGGACACCCCCAAATAATCTCAACAACCTAACTTACTAGCCTTGATGTTTCTGAGAGCATGCAAAATATCCAGTTGCCTTCAGGACAGACTTCCCCTCACTGGGACTGGTGATGAATTGGATGATTCCAAAGACACTCTCTTGCTTTTTTTCTCCTTGGAACCAAATGTACGTCCATGCGAGATGGTTGGCCAGGAACAGAATGGCTGTGGGACAGAGGAAGAAGGTGACGCACACTGGCTTTGAAGAGAGGGAGGCTACAGTTCTAACTCACAAACATACCTCGTTGTTCATTCATTTATTCACTTACTCACTTAATAATGTTCTCTTTCGAACCGTCATCCTTCCTCTGTCCTCTCAGCTCATGTCCTAGGAATAGAAGGGTGTTCACTCATTTCAAGGGTCATTATGTGTAATTTAATCTTGGTTTTGACTGGAATTTTGCTGATAGATGGCAATTAAATAGCAGACAACAATGCCAGAGAGAATTTTGATCCTTAGCCAGCCCAGTGATATTTCTCTTCAGAGAACCTATAATAAGAGAAAATAATTTCTTACTTTGTCAGCTGATTTGATTACTTGCATTAACTTCTTTATATATTCCAGCCTGAATAGCTATATGCAAATCAAGGATCAGCACACCTCCCCTGTGAAGGGACACAGAGTCAACATTTTGGGCTTTGTGAGACACACAGTCTCTGTTTTAACTATTTGAGACTACTACCATTGTAGCCATAGATAGTTTTGAAACAGCTGGGTGTGGCTATGTTCCAATGAAACTTTATTCCCAAAAGCAGGTGGCCATGCTTCATGACTTCCGCTATAGTCTATAGTGTGCTTATAGCTTTCCTTTCATGTTTTGAATAATAACTAAATGTGAAGGCTGGAAAAAAAAGAAAAATAAATGAACAAATACAAATGAAGGATGATAGATAGAGCCTTCAGAGACCTTGCCCAGCAACTGTGGTCTTCCTGGGCAGCTCAGTCTCTGTCGCTCAGTTGCTCCCAGTGATAACTGCCTACACGCTAGAAAGTTCGGCAGTCCGCAGCTCAGTCATTCAGCCTTGTCACTAAATGACATTAACTAAAGAAATGAAAAAAAAAAAGTGTACAAGGCACTGCTTTGTTTGATTTTCCCCTCAATTTCCCAATGTTTGTTTCATACTGACCTGAGGTGATAACCAACCACAGTTTGATCTGTGGCCACCAGCCACCCCCACTCACCTCAGCCCCAGCCATAAATAGTACCTCAGATGCCGCAGTCTGTTGTGCTTCTGCAAGAATATAGATGGGTCTCCTGCCCATCTCTCTCTTCTACTCTCTCAGGAGAGCAGTTGCAGTCTTCCCTCTCTAAGGCAGGATCCTGGGTGTGCACGTTTTCCCATTTCTCGCTAGTCACCCAGAATTGACATATAATATACCATTCAAGCTGAGGCGTCTCCCTACAGTCACGTGACTCCCTTCTAAATGTTGGGACCCTGTCCTCTAAACAAAATGTACACCGTGTTCTTTGAAATTTTATAAATAAATTTATATATTTAACATCTTCATTTAAGTTCGACTCCAACACATGAAATAGGCATGATTTTCTTTCCTTTCATAGTTCAAGATTTACTGTCCTAAAAAGGCCTTCCCAGAAGTACTGGAAAACCTCCATCTACTTCCCGCTCCCATCTCCACATCCGCTGGAGCAGTAGTATTTTTATGCTGAATTAAGCATCTCAGGCATGGCTGCCATGTTGTTCCCAGAAAACACATTAGTGTTGGGCAGTTCGTGGTTTTCATTGTCATTGCCTAGCAGCCTGTGCCTCATTGCCCGGATATCTGGAGACTTCCCCATCCCATGAAGAGGCGAGGACAGGGAATACATGGATCCTATGCAGAGAGTGTCTGAATTGCCTGGCCCAGGTGAGGTCAGTGTGCAGAGGGACCCGGGGGTCCATTTCTTGGTCCGTGAGGGTCGCAGGGAGCTCCTTTACATTCAACCGAATATTTATTCAGCACACATTTTTGGGACACCTACTGTGTGTTGGGCACAGAAGGAGAAATTTTTTTTTAAAGGAGGATGACATGTTTCAGATCAAAAGTGATAGAGCTACATGGAATCCTCTTATTTGGGGTCAATATAAAGGGGTCACAGCCACTCTAGCGAGAGGAAATCGGGAATGAGGCCAGTGGACCTTCTTCTAGTTCTTCCACCAGCCCCAGTGGGCATTTTGACTCCACTTTCTAGGCTCTGAAGTACTGAGTTTAAGATGGGGTAACAGAGAGGACTGCAGATAACCGTCGGAGGACAGAAGTGTCATCCAAGATTGAGCAGACCATGGGCTTCCTTGCCAGATTTTCAAGGCTAGGGCTGAGTACTGTAACGGAGAGTGAGCCTGTAGTTACCTTTGCTCGTGCAGCTGCAAGAGTCACTATAAATACTGTCTGCTCAACATGAGCATTCAAAGGGGTGGGAGTGGGGGAGACGGATAAAATAAAGACAATTTGGGTGATTTTTGTCAACTGAAATTGGAAGAACGAAGGAGCAGACTCCAACATTCTCCATTGATCATGCTGAGTTAATAAGATGGTACTGAAAGATTTCATTCCAGTCTCATATTTTTAAACTCCCCCTTTCCTTGAGCTATATGGTGAAAGAATAACTAAAAATGCTGATATGGAATCTTTGCCGGAGATAGAGACACTGACTCTTTGCCACCTGAAATTGGCAGTGAACAGCAGAGCTGAAATGGAAATTGGCAGGTACCACTGGATGTACCCAGGCTCAAAGAACCACCAGTACCATCCCGTGCCAACCCTGGGGGACAGGGCTAGCCCCTTGAGCAGTCCAGGTAAATACAGCCTTGGGGTGAATTCTAATAGCAAGTCAACTGTTATCGTTAATATTATTTGTAATGGTTCTTTCAGATTGGTGATATTTTGTGTTTTGCCTGATGCCTTCATTTTTCACAGGGGCGTGGGTGGAATTGGCCCTTCGACAATTTTTTAATCATCTTTCTTTTTCTCTCTTCTCCATTCCACCCCATCCTTCGCCTTTTTCTTCTCCCTCCTCTCCCTTCCCTCACCCTCACCCTCACCTCTTCTTCTCAAAGGGAGGAGTGTACAATGAGCTACACCTTTGGGGTAACCACAAAATTTCCAGTGTCTGAACTGATAGTGGCATGGGGGAGGGTGTCACCCATGTGCACCTTGGGACCAAGAACTAGGCCAGGACACTTGAGGAGCCTTGGCTCTGAGTACTGTGAGTGTCCCCAAATTTCTTGCTGGCCCCGCTGGTTTGCACCACTCTGATTTAACATCAGTCATTGCCTTTGAGACAAGAAAGTCAAGGCTCAGGAAATGGGAACCGGATAACGGTACCCAATCCCATCAGGTAGGTCCATTGGGTCCGTTTCTGGTTTCCTTGCTTGTGAGAACACTGGTCTCTCAGAACCGCTAGTTGCTGGGCCTGGGAGAAATGTGCATCAGTTGCCTGGGGGACTCAGAAGGGGAGAACGCTGAGTAACATGCGCAGCCACCCACCACATTCCCAAAGTCTGCACACACCTTAATATTCAGCTCAGTTAAGTACAATTCAATGGCCTCAAGTTACCTAAGATGTGACTATAAGGGGATGGTGGTGGGTCAAATAAGCACAGTGGATTTAAAGTTTTGCTACAATTCTGCATGAACCCTTAGCATCATTTTCCCCAAATAGTTTCTTACTCTTTCAGGACTACCTCTGAAATGACCATGTAGAATCTACAATTCTAGAAACGGCAATCCTGAGGTACAATGAAACACGCCTGTTGAATTACAAATGACAAAAGTCATAATACCTGTAATTGATTAAATATAACTTTTTAATTTTATTTTTATTTTAAAACCTAAATTGTAGCTCCAGGTGAATTATCTGGCTAGGGATTCAGTTCTACATCTGGAGTTATGCATTCCTCCATTCAACATAGGGCTGTGAGGTGCCAGCTCTGCGCGTACCTGAACAATGCTGGCTAGAAAAGGTGAGCGAGAAGCGGTATCATACATTTGTGTTCAGAGGTCCTTTAAAGAATGGAGGGTTCTAGAATCTTGATTCTTTTTTAAAAAGAATGCCATGAGACATGATATATTCATATGATGGAGGAATACTCTTCAGCAATTAAAAGGAACAAATGACTGACATACTACAACATGGATGAATCTCGAAAACATGATGCTGAATAAAAGAAGTCAGTCACAGGAAATCAAATACTGCATTTGTATGGAATTTCTAGAACTGACAAATCTTTAGAGATAGAAAGTAGAGTTGTGTTCGCAAGCAGCTGGGGGGATGGGGAGTGACTGCTGAGAGGTACAAGGGATATTTTTTTGGAATGATGGAAATGTTTTAAAACCAGATTGTGCTGATGGTCACACAACTCTGAAAATTTACTCCAACCCCTTGAACTATACACTTAAAATAGGTCAATCTTTTATGTAAGCTGGAGTAAACAGTCTTCTGTTTTAAGAATGTGCTAGAAGACACCAGCATAGTTGGAAATTGAGAAAAAAACTAAAAAAAAATCTTTCCTGGATTGAGTGAAAAAGAGTAAACATCAATATCTTATTAGGGGAAAGTCCCCTAGCAACTGCTCTTGAGGAGTTTTGTTCCCCGGTTGACCAGTTTCCTGGAAGAGCATCGGAAAAATGCGTGCTTTTGACCCTGCCACCAAACACTGGAGCACGGGGCATTCTAAGTGGCAGTAGCAGCTGAGGAGAAAAACGCAAGGCTCCAATTTCTTTTCTGAAACCTTTGGGGCCAGATTTGTTCCAGGATTCAGGAGTTTGGGTGTTTGAGAATTAACACGGCACGTACACCGTCTGCTACATGACGTCACCAGCAGGGTCTGGGCGCTCCTGCAAATCCAACACGTCATTCTTTGCAGAGAGCCCACACTGGGGACTGGAAGCCTGTAAACAGCCTCTTGTCCATTCAGGTGGGGTTCTGACAGCAGATAAGTTTACATCAGAACAGGTTTTGTTACCAGATGAAATATACCAACAAATAGATAAATGATCCTTAGTTTTTAGACTTCTGGAACTGTGTGCTGAGAAATTGTAGAGTTCTCATAGTACCGGGGTGCTGGTGATATTTCATGTGAGTGTTCCATGGACAAGCAGGTTGTTGTCTGAGGGGGCAGAAGCAAAATCACTGAACCTGATTTATAGAATCATCTCCCAAGATCCTGAAAGGATCTCTAAGCTACACGTAGTTTTTTAACTTTTTCTGTCCGATGACTGCATCTGGAACCAGCCGCAGAGACCGTGCGGGTAGGACAGTATGAAGAATACAGCACAGGCCCTGGAGTGAGGGGACCAAACCCAGCCATGTTCTCACCTTCCCTGTTGCTTGGAGATACTGTTGGCTTCTAAATCAATGCAGTTGCCATTCTGTACTTAGATTCCAAGCCAGATGGTGTGAGAGAAAAAATAGAGAATTCCATATGGCTCTTGTGTCTTTTTTTTTTTCCAGAGTTCTCAGTTTCTTTTTAGTGCAGGCGGGGGGAAGAGGTTTTGTGATACAAGCTGACCACGAGATCTTTTCCAAAGGAAAATGCTTCTCCTGCCTGTGCAGTTATTATGGTCAAGACCACCTCTCCCCAACCCCTCAACGTCCTTATTCCCCACTGGAAAAGTCCACTAGCTCCAGCGTGCTTTCCCTTGATCTTTTCATGTTTGACTTTTGTGGTGTAAGTTCCCAGCAGAATTACGTTTTTAGGACTTGGATAGTTAATCCGTCACCATCTGTTGCTTTTTTTTCTTACTTTTTTTTTTCATTTTTAAACTTCTTTACCCACATCTTCTCTAGGCCTACAGGAAATCCAAGGGTGGATGGCCACATGCTGCCCTAGGGGACCAGGCCTGAGATGGCGGTCTGAGATGGTGACATTAGTGAAAGAAGGAATAGTCCATGCTACACCTGCATTCAATGGGCTATTGTGCTTGCCGTGTAGGAAATACTTTGAGCTCCTGTAGATTGTGTTACACAGGCTTCAGGCTATCATACGAGAGAATTTAAATCCTCTGTTCCAAGTGTGGCCGGTGGACCAGCAGAATTGGCATCACCTGGGATCTTATTACAGAGGCAGAGTCTCAGGCCCTCCCCGGGACCTGCAGAATCAGAATGCGCATTTTAACAAGATTTCCAGATGGTCCTGTAGACATTAAAGTTTGAGGACTAATTTAGAGAAAGGTCCAGGAGTAAGAAGAAGACAGGAAAGAACTGAAGTGAATTTACCTTGAGATCTTGACCCCTCTTTGGTTTTGGAGAAAACAGTTGCTGAAGGTATTCATTCTGCTTCCCCTCTCTGCCCGTGGACAGGCATGCACAAGAATTGGCAGTCATTAATGCACGGACAGTGACCTTGGTTAGTTGGAAACACAGTGACCTTGCATTCTTTTATCTACTTGTCTCAAAGCATGCCTTCTCTCACTCCTTTGTTTAAAATCGTGCTGAAAGAGAGGGGGAGGAGCAGCGAAAGTGGGGAAGGTTTGTGTCCTTGTGGCAAAGAGAGGGCAAGGAGAAAGCAGCCGATGGGAACTTGGGAGAAATTCTTACGTGTCCCTCATCAGGTTCTTTAATATAACCCAATGACATGCAAGATGCTGTTACTTAACGTAGGCTATAAGCTAATGGGCCAAGAATGACTATTCATACATTTGTAAATCTCTAGTTAAGCATTCACTCTGACAGGTAAGAAGGACAAAAACCAACCCCTTCACCAATCACTAATTCCCCTCCTCTACTCATCTCCCAAATCCTAAGTGCTCTGGTGCTAGAAGTACAGAGAGCCCGCTCATGTATGGGCTACAGTGGGGTGTGTGGGGAGAGCATGGGGCAATGGTGGTGTCTCACAGGAAGAGAGCTTAGCAAGAATCCCAACTGTTGGGATTTCCATTGCCAAGAAAGGATTCCTGCTCAGCCATGGAGGGACAGGGACCTGGGGAAAGTGGTGAGAACCTGGAGGGAGGGGTGTGGGAGGGAGGGACAAGCAAATATATCTCATGTGTTCACTGCTGTGACTCAGATCACACTCTTTATATTGACCCCCTGAAACCTCCAGCCTGTAACCCTCTGGCTCTGGCTGGGCCGAGCCTGGGACTTCGTTCTCACTGGTCCACTTTATAGAGTGACACCTATGGCCATGAGTCCTGGGAAATGCTGTGGGACTTTGTTAAGGTTCTTTAGTGTCATTCCATCCTAACCTGAGCTTTCGAGGCCAATAGGTTTGAGGTTTTTTCAGAAAACACTTGAAATGTATTTCAAGGGAGAAAAATATCTTAATCTTCCTGTGTACATTATGGAGCCTTCGTCGTGGTTGGGTGTTTTTGTAAATAAAGTTTTATTAGAATCAGCCACGCCCATTCATTTATAGCTTGGCTGGCTGCTTTCCTGCTACAACAATAGAATAGAGCAATTACAACCATACACACTGCAAAGCCAAAAATATTTACTATCTGGCCCTTTACAGAAAAAAATTGCCAAGTCAACTTAGCGCAAATGCATTGTTACAAGATACAGCAAATACGATCTATTTAGGGTAGGGAATACCTAAGAATTTTGCTAGTCACTCAGTTTCCTGAAATCTTCTCCATCCAGGAGCCCTCACCTTCTTCTACCCAGGTTCCAGAATCCTTGCTCTGAGGGGGTGACTATGGGGGGACCCACATCTCACAGGCTTTAGACTAAAGCTCAGCCCTTCTCCGGAAGGTTTTAGTAAGCTCCCCAGGTGATTCAGATGCACACTCAAGTCTGGCCACCATGGCCATATACATAGAGGATCATAAGCTTGGTTGAGGACATAGGTACTCATAAGAACATCTTTGCTAAAGCGCTATGTCAGTTCAAAACACCTTTCTGGAGACCAACATAAACTTGAAATTCTCAGGCAACTTGTACACATATTTACTATCAAGTTGCCCAAAGCCAAATCACCACATCCTTAGCAGATGGTGCTATTGAATTTGAAACAAACCCCTCTTGCTGTTTTTATATTGCTACTGCATCTTCAAGTATCTAAAAAAATACAAAAAGATTCTATTTCAGCTGTAGGCAAACACCAGTGTGTTAGTTATCTATTGTTTCATAACAAATTAATCTTAAACTTGGGGGCTAGCAACAACAGCCTATATCATCTCAGTTTCTGTAGGTCAGAGGTCTGGGCTTGGCTCCTCTGTCTCTGGGTATCATGCGAAGGCCCAACCAGAGAATCATCCACTTCCCAGCTCGCCCCTGTGGTTGCTGGCAGGACTCCGTTCCTCACTAGCTGCTGGCCCAAGACCTCCCTTGATTCTTTGCCATGTGGCTTTTCCCACAGCTCCCTCATGACACGGCAGTTGGCTTCGCCGGAGAGAGCAAGTGAGTGGGCAAGACAGCGTGCCAGCAAGAAAGGGAGAATGCTAGCTAGCAAGAGCGAAGCTACACTCTCCTGAAACCTAATCAGGGAAGCAAGTCACTAGATCCAGCCCAGCCTGGGAGAGGAATGACACAAGGGTGTGAATCTCAGCAGGTGGGGTCACCGGGGGTGTCTGAGAAGGGTGCCTGCCACAAGCTGTATAGATGTTTCCAAGTGGAAATGCCTCCTTTGCCCCCACAGAGCACTATCTTCTCCTCTCCATGGCAATAGCCCCTTCACTTACCTGTCACTAAGTAGGGGGAGCCTGTGGATTCTGCACCCACAGGCTATATGCCCCCCACTGCTCCCCTCCCACAGAGATTGATATGGCTCCTGCCTTTTGCTGCCAATCCTTAGTCCCCAAAAGGGATTCGCAACCTTTTCTTTTATATATACATAAGAAATATAAGTAATATATATTATTGTTGTTCAAGTACAGTTGCCTCCATCCCCCCCCAATCCCCCCCTCAAACCTTTCAAATGACTAATGTCATTCGTAACATCAAACTTAAAAGACAGGTCTTTTTTTTTTTTCAACTTTTTAGGTGATTGATATACGTAAACTTCATATATTTAAAGTAACATAGTTGATACATTTTGACATATATATGTGCCCAAGCCAGATGGTGACAAGCCTGTCAATCTCGAAGTTTCCCCAGGTCTCTCTGAAAGCCCTCCTCTCACCTGCCCTTCCAAGCAACCACTGATGTGCTTTCTGTCTCTCTGTATTAGTTTACTTCTGGAATGACCCTTATGAAGATTTGTTCCCATAAATTCTCTCCCTTTTTCTCTCTAAGCCATTCCCATAAAATGTTATGTGACGGTAACTGCTTAATAGCTCCAAGCGTTGTCCAATTTTCATCCTTCCGACCTCCATTGAACACTCCCTGTGCACTTTGAATAAAACTCAAAAAGACCCATTCTGCTACCACCTACAGTGGACAAGTTTAGTTTGCACCCACTCCAATCCAGCCTACACCCAAGTGCCAGATTAGTCTCTTAAAGGCATACCTGGGATCATGTCACTCGCTGCTCACAGACCTTCCCTCTCCTCACTGCCAGCACGATGGTGCACACGAGGCTCCAGGTCTCCTGTGGGGGCCACCAAGCCAGCCAGCCAGCAACCTTGTGGGCTTCATCATGGTAACAGTGAGGAGAGAGGGTGCCTGGGGGGAGTTCAGTGAGTGAGGAGAGTTCAGGGTGTAGCCAAGTTCATCAAGGACCCTGGGGCAGTGTCCGGGAAGGAGCCAGAAAGACTGGTGTCCTCGATAAACTTGGCCACACCCTGAACTGCCTGCAGGCACCCATCAGCAGGTCAGTCCCACTCTCCCTCCCCCAAGCTTTTCCATCAGTACTAGCCGTGGGGTTCTTCTAGGCCTGTCTGCATTGCTGCCACCATATACCCTTTCCTTAGCTCCTCATACTAGACCAAGGACACCTGTCCCTACCACAATCCCCATGTCCCTGAGTCATGTTAACATAAGTAATATTTAGGAAAGATAACTGTTTTCAAAGCAAAATAAAACTTCAGTTAGAAGAGTAGTACTGTTTTACGTTTTTGCAAATCTCCTTAATATTTGCCTTAATATTAGACAGCTGGATCCTTGTATCTGCCTCTATGTTCATTCAAAGGCATCTTGCTTGGGATATCTAGTTTTTGTTGAATTATATTAAGGAAGCTCAGGGTCTCATAGATATGCAGTTGGAGAAGGGAGAAGTGTTTTAACGGCCTTTTCCTCTATTTGTGGAACGCTTCCTGATAATACACCAAAATTCAACAAGCGGTGGTTTCTACAAGATTATTTGTTATATGGAATCTGAAACCATATCAATGACCTTTTAATACTCTGTTTCATTAAAATCTGTTGCTCTATCTTGACTCTATTCGTGAATGATTTTGTAGCGTCACACATTGCTCGTTTGAAAAATATTGGCTCTCCGAATTCTGCAGATCTTTCATTATTTCCTATCAAAATAGTTACATTTATTAATATCACCACTGATTTTATCAAGAAGCTTTATAAATATTGGGAAGCTGGCATTTCCCATATGTCAGTTGCAAGTTTTCCAAAACTGATTGGCAACAGATACTATCAATTGTTTTCAAGGGATAAGCTCACTCGGATCAGTTTTGAGGAAATTTCTGCCAGATACCCAAGTCTTAATAACTGTAGCTTGTTGGCTTTTTTTTAATTCTTTATTTTATTGATTATGCTATTACAGTTGGCCCATTTTCCCCCTTCACTCCCCACCACCCTGCCCATCCCCTCCCACCCTCATTTCCCCCTTTAGTTCATGTCCATGTGTCATAAGTTCTTTAGTATCTACATGTCCCATACTATTCTTACCCTTCCCCTGTCTATTTTCTACCTACTGTCTATACTACTTATTCTCTATATCTTTTCCCCCTCCCTCCTCCTCCTACTTCCCTGTTGCTAACCCTCCATTTGATGAATTTTTGTTTTAACGTTCATATTTTTAATCTTCTTTTTCTTAGGTAAGTCCCTTTAACATTTCATATAATAAGGGCTTGGTGATGATGAACTCTTTTAACTTGGCCTTGTCTGAGAAGCACTTTATCTGCCCTTCCATTCTAAATGAAAGCTTTGCTGGATAGAGCAATCTGGGATGTAGGTGCTTGCTTTTCATGACTTGGAATACTTCTTGCCAGCCCCTTCTTGCCTGTAAGGTGTCTTTTGAGAAATCAGCTGACAGTCTGATAGGAACTCCTTTGTATGTTACTGTCTCCTTGTCTCTTGCTGCTTCTGGGATTCTCTCCTTCATTTTTACCTTGGCTAACGTAATTATGATGTGCCTTGGCGTGTTCCTCCTTGGGTCCAACCTCTTTGGGACTCTCTGAGCTTCCTGGACTTCCTGAAAGTCTATTTCCCTTGCCAGATTGGGGAAGTTTTCCTTTAATATCTATTTGAATAAGTTCTCAATTTGTTGCTCTTCCTCTTCCCCTTCTGGTACCCCTATAATTCGGATGTTGGAACATTTAAAAGTGTTCTGGAGGTCCCTAAGCCTCTCCTCATTTTTTTTGAATTCTTGTTTCTTCATTCTTTTCTGTTTGGTTGTTCCTTTCTTCCTTCTGGTCCACTCCATTGATTTGAGTCCCAGTTTTCTTCCCCTCACTATTGGTTCCCTGTGCGCTTTCCTTCATTTCTCTTATCGTAGCCTGCATTTGTTCATCTAATTTATGTCCAAAGTCAACCAATTCTGTGAGCTTCCTGATCACCAGTGCTTTGAACTGTGCATCTGGTAATTCAGCTATCTCTTGGTCAGTTAAAAAAATTGGTTCTGGGGCTTTCAAATATGTTTGAGCCATCTTTTTAATTTTCCTTTGGTTTGGTTGCGGCTGTTTCGTAAGGGCGGCGGAGCCTTAGGTGTTCACGGGGCGGGGCACCCCAGTCGCTGGGTTGTGACGTTGTACGTGGGGGCGGGGCCTGAGAGGGAACAATGGCGCCTGCTCCACTCTCTCTGGGACTTCCGTCCCCTCCACGGCCTCCCACAAGCAAACTGGGCCCTTCCTGTGCTGGCTCCCGGGCGGTGGGCTGGTGTACTTTCTCGGACTCTGTGGGCTTCCCCGAGAAGTCTCCTGCGAGGCTGAGAGAGTCTCCCGGCCTCAGTTCCCAGACGGGGCTCTTAGGCTTTGAAACGCGGCGGCGCTGCCCGTTTTCGGTGCCTGTTTTAGCTTAGTTTGTGCAAACGTGTGTCTGCGGCCAGCCAGCTGCCTTGCGCCCCTCACTGGGTCTGCCAGTCGCCTCCCGCGCCCAGGGTCCGCCACCGGTCCGTCCGCTGCCGTCTGCGCCCTGCGCGCCTGCGCCCGCCAGCCAGCGCCCGCCAGCCAGTGCCTCTTCCCGCCGGGACGCCTCAACCCCTCTCCGCAGGCCTCCGACTCCGCCGCTCCTGACCGGTCTGGATGTACTGGAGCCCGACTTCTGTTCAATTAATTTCCCTCTGTTCTGGTTGATTCTTGTTTCTCAATTTTTGTTGTCTTTAGTTTTGGTTGTGCGAGGAAGCACAATGCGACTGCCTATGCCTCCATCTTGGCCGGAACTCGGCTTTTTTTTTCTCAAGAGACGGTGGTGTTCCACAAACAAAGGTGCTAGTTCAGCTCGTAACTCTGTGACGCAAGGACTTTGTCTCAAAATAACATCACGCTTCGGTACCCAGTGGAAGTGTTTTCCGTGTCCTTCCCATCTGATCGCATGGAATTTTCAAAGACATATGCTCAGGGGTTCAGATTTACTAAAGTCATCATTTTCTTCTGGCACCCAGGACATTGCTAAGTGAAGCTATTTCGTGTTTATCTGTAGTACTGTGAGTGCGTGGTGGCGAAGTACGAAGTATGGCTTTGGTACCGCTGCCCGATGTGTGCTAAGCCATCAGCACTTTCACTGCGCAGGCGTCCACAGAGTGAATTCAGTAGCATCTTAGTGCTGTTATAAAAAGCGTGGGCCTCGCAGACCTCCCGAAAGAGTCTCGGATCCTCCCAGGGCTGCGCAGACCCCTCCCTGCTTTGACAATGTCTGTTATCTGCCCTCATGGGTCGCTCTGGGGATGGTGGATGGGCAGAACTGAATCACCCCCAGGCAGCAGGTAAGAAATGCATGGCCCTCTGCTCAGACCTGCCTAACTAAGAATCTCCATTTTCCTGAGCTCCCCAGGGGATTCAGCTGCACACTTTTCCTGTAAAGGATCAGGTGGTAAATATCTGTGGCAACCGGTCAGCTCTGCCTTTTTACCTTGAAAACGGCCCCACAATCAACGAATGAGTGTGGCTGTGGTCCAACAAAACTTTATTTATGGACACAGAAATTTGAATTTCACATACTTTTCATGTGTCATGAAATAGTATTCTCCTTTGAGGTTTATTTTTTTCCCCATTATTTAGAAATTCAGAAAAGCCTTCTCGGTTTGTGGGCCACAGGGACAGCTGTGTGTAGCGGGTGGGCCACAGTTTGCCGACCCTGCCCCGTGAACTCACTCTTCAACCTGGGTGCCCATTGAAGGCACCTGGGGAGCTTTGTTCCCGAAAGAGCAAAACTTCTCAGTCCTGACTCCCACGCCCTGAAATGCTCATGTAATATTGGTTTGGGGTGAGGTCTGGGCATCAGGGATTTCAAATGGTCTCCAGATAACTCTCCTGTGAAGCAAATCTTGAGAACTTCTGCTCTATAATATTTTTTAAAACACACTAAAGTTCATCTTACCTCTTTTCGTAAATCGTAGGTGTCTCGGCCCAGCATTGTACATTGTCACCTTAGAGCAGGGCTCTTTTCACCTGTGGCACTGTCGGCATTTGGGATTCCATCATTCTTTGCAGTGGGCACTGTCCCGTGCACTGTGGGGCATTCAGAAGCATCCCTGGCCTCCCACCCACCACATGCCAGCAGCACCTCCCAGTTGTGCTGACTGAAAATATCTCCCTACACACTGCACAATGTCCCGGGACAAAATCATCCACAATTGAAAAACACTGTAGAAATAACCCAGTAGAGTTTTCTGCTCATGCTGTCTCAGGGATTCCCCAACTTGGTGCTAGTGACATTTGCGGTCAGATCCTTGGTGGGGGGGCTGTCTTTACTCACTGGAGCCAGTAGCACCTCCCTCCCCCAAATGTGATGACCCAAAATATCTCCAGACATTACAGAATGTCCCCCGAGGGCACAGTCACCCCCTGTTGAGAACCTCTGCTGAGGCCATGTCAAATCAGGGAAGCATCTATCAGCTGACACTCACTTTTGCTTCTTTTAGGTAGGATTCTCACCGCCTCCATTTTCCTGATGCCGGTTGTTTGAAAGTTGCAAAATTTGGCTACTTCTCCGTTTCTTTTGCATTTTGTGGCTCACTAGGAATCAGTAAAGTAGCAAGGAAGGCCGTGCATGTGTAGAGTGTGGGGTGTGTGTGTGTGTGTGTGTATGTGTGTGACATTCATTCCCTGGGGAAGAATCTGAGCCCTTGTTCCCGCTGGCCCTCCTTCTGAGCCAGCATTAAATGTGCGGCCAGGATCACAGACAACTTGGGGCAAATCACTGGGCCGTTCTGAACTCACAGCCATGGCAACGGCCATCCGCAAGCGCGAGGACAAAACGTGTTTTATTCTGTTGTTCCGCACAAAAGGTTCTAGAGAGGCTGGAGACAAAATGGCCATTGAGTGTTACAGGGATTGATGCGTATTTCTTTCTCCCTACTATGTGGTTTATATTTAAACTCTCTGAGGCGAAAGCACACTGGACTTTTTGTGTGAATACAAACCTAAAATTCAAAATTCTCTTGAGCCACAGAGACCAGCTAAGTGAAGTCTTATAACATTGGTAACCTAAGAGGTTCTGGGGGTTTAGTGAGAGGTATTGAGAATTGCTAACAAAATGTGCTAGAAGGCCTGGCACTGATTTTTTTTTTTACTTGAGTCGATCATAGTCATCCAAAAAAGAAAAAAAAGCTTTCCTTCCTTGCCTTTTCTGGTTCACATTAACGGATGTTGTCCTTGCTGGTTTAAAGCTTGGGAAAACTTGAGTGTGGATTTATAGGAGGATCCAAGAAAAGCATTGACCTGCCTTAGCTAGCGTGAACTTGAACAGTACCACCTCCGTACTTCAGAACATCGGCCTTGTCTGTGACTTCTCACATGGGGACAGCCTGAATCACAGACCCAGTTCCTTTGTCTGTCCAGGCACAGCCAGCCCCGTGCAGGGATGGGGTAGGGGAGTAAATCTGTTTTCTCAGACCCTGTCTATGGTGCAGCTCTAAAGCATCTTTGTCAAAAATTCTGAGGTTAAGAGGACTTGCTTGGCTCCGAAAAACCACTCTAGCTGTACTCTTTTCAAGACAGCTGAACAACTTGGAACATTTTGTTTTCTTCATTTGCAGCCCCTGGAACTTGCCATTTGATTTGCTAGAGTTATGGCCCAGCCCAGTGGGCCATCTTCTCAGGGGAAAACACCAAACACGGTTGAACACAAAACAGGCGCTTCAAATGGGTGCAGGATGCCGCTCCCGAGACTGGGAAGATGGGGCTGTTGACTCAAAACAGGCTTCTCAAACTTTCTTGTGCACATAAGTCACCCGGAGGGGAGGGTCTTGTTAAAATGCAGATTCTGATTCAGCTAGACTGGGGTGAGGCCTGAGATTCTGCATTTCTCTAAAGTTCACTGGTGTTGCTGACATTGCCGGTCCAAGGACCACACTTTGTAAAACAAAAGGTCTAAAGCACTTTCAACTGACAAGCAGCCCACTCATATCTTTCCTTGACCTCTGAAAGTTTCCCCTGCTGTCCAGTAGAAGCTCACAGCATTCATCTTAGGCTCTTCTGAGCTATGGACCCACGCATCCCATTGCCCACCAGAAGTCCTCCCTTAAGACGACATCCAATCCCCTCAAACTCCACATGTCTAAGAGGGGACTCAACGTCTCTGTCCTCCAGGCCTAGCCCTCTCCTGGTCAACCTAACTCACGGAGAACAACACAACATCCATCCAGCTGTACACACCAGACGTTTAGGAGCCATCCTTGGTACTCACCAATCCATCCCCAACCCCATGATCAAATTAATCCACACCAAGTCATGCCCACTTCACACCTTCATCACCTCTCAGACCCATTCATTTCTCCTACTTCCACCCCCTTTGCCCCGGTCCGAGCTCTTGTCATCTCCCGTGCGAGCCATCACACCGGGCTCCTACTCATCTCCGCTTGCACTTTGTTCCCGCCACATCATCCCCAGCGACCTTTTGCAACTCCAGTCTGCTCCCTGAGGTTAACAGTGCTCAGTGGCTTCACACGATTCTGAGGATACAGTCCAGAATCCTTAAGGTGGCCTATGCCCCTAAGGGGTCTACCTCCAATAGAACCCCCACCCTGCCTTCTTTGTCCCACCCTCTGTGTATTCTCTGTGTTCTGGCTTCTTTCATGCCTGGGAAGGCACCCAGCTCTTTCCCACCACAGAGCTTTTCTTCCTTCTGTTCCCGAAGCGCCTTCCCTGACCCATTCTTCTCTCCCTTTACGTACGTAATTAACTCAAATTCATCCTTCATATTTAAACAGTGGAAGCTATCCCTGGCCACTCCCCAGAAGCCTAAGTCAGTCCCCATTGTTTGCTCTCCTACCACATCCGGGCTTGGAACCATATGGTTAATGTCCATTTCGCCCGTAGACTATAAACTCTGTTAGAGTGCAGGCCACACCTGTCTTGGCTCACCAGTGAGTCCCCAGAGCACAGCAAAGTGCTTGGGACATCGAAGACACTAGGTGAGCATTGCACATTCCCTAATTGAATGAAATGGAACGAGTGAACGCACAGCTGCTCCCTCCCTCCCAATGCTGTCACTCTCACCCATATCTGTTACTCTGCTTAACTGACAGCTTCAATTAAACAAGACCTTTAAGAGACCCCAATACCCAGAGTGATGATAACAGCAAGGTTATGGGAAGAGTTTCTCTTGTTTGAGTGAGGACTGAGCTGTGACTTCGGGTGAACCTGGGCCAACTGCTTCTTTGAAATGAGTTACAGGCCATCTAACATGGCTTCTTGGGGTCTTTCTAGTATTTTAATAACCGGCTCATCAGTTTCTTCATAGCCTGACGTCTAATATCTCGAAAGTCATGGTTTCATATGTTTTGTCCAGTATTTTAGTTGTTTCAGGCAAGAGAATGTATTAGGTCCCTGTTAATCCATCTTAGCCAGAAGCAAGGAATCATTCTGGGGAGTTCGATTTTTATTACAGTGGAATTTGGGTGGTAACAAAAAAAAAAAAAAAGTCAGTAGAACTGACACAGTAAAGAGCTTGCATGATTCCTTAGGCTAGCGCTTCTCAAATTTGAGTGTATGTGAAAATTTCCTGAGAGGCTGGTTAGAACACAGGTTACTGGGTCTGCCTCTTCCTGAGTTTCTAGGGCGGAATCCAAGAATTTGCCTTTTTAATAGGTTCACAGGTGATACTGATGCTTCTGGTTCTGATACCACACTCTGAAGATCAGTGCTTCTGGGTATGAGTCTGCAAACTTTTTCTGTAAATAGTAAACATTTCAGGATTTGTAAGCAATACACTCTGTGACAGCTATTCAACTTGACCATTGTAGGGGGAAATGGCCACAATTTGTAAATGAATGAGTGTACACTGTTCCCATACTACTTTATTTACAGAAATACAGGCTCCCCCTGGTTGAGGAAAACTGAG
Organism: Tonatia bakeri; assembly: GCA_004024845.1. Lineage (NCBI taxonomy): Eukaryota > Metazoa > Chordata > Mammalia > Chiroptera > Phyllostomidae > Tonatia > Tonatia bakeri. The sequence goes on along the minus strand of PVIA01009125.1, from coordinate 33,175 downwards.
CTGTTGACTCTTGGATACTATGGTGGGTAATGGCTCCTGTCTCTGAGAGTGAAGGGGAGCTCATTAATTCTAGGACATAGGTCGTCCCTTTATATAGAATCTGATGGTGGCTGTACATCAGGATGATATGGTAGGCAAGGTGACATCTGCCTCTCTAGGCTGTATTTCTTCCTAACACTGTGAAATGAAATAAAATGCAAATGTGGACATATAGAGTGAAAAGAATGCCCCTTGCTTCCTCCCACATAAATGCACCGAGAACTGGCTTCATAATTTGCAGGCTCAGTGCAAAATGAAAATGCAGAGACCCTTGTTCAAAAATTATTAAGGACTTCAAGATGGCAATAGCAGGGAATTAAACTGAGCCCAGGGCCCCACAGGACTGTTCAGGTGATGTCACCACCATGACCTCCAGCACCACCTCTGCCGCAGATGGCGTTCAAGTCGGAAATGCTGTTACTGTGAGGGCACGGACAGTATTGATAGCCATATTTAGGAAACCTGTTTAGGTTTTTACTTTTCGCAGCAGTTTTGGTTTCTCTGGGAAAAGTATGTGGCCCATGAGCAAAATGCCCAGTGTTCAGACACCTGACACACTGTGCGTAGGAAGAGCTTCTAGTGGACATAGGTGGGTGAAACACACAGACAGTTTCAGCCCTGCAGATAAATTTATTTCTAGGAATCTTTCCCATGTTTTATCCACAAGCTTCTCACATTGACCGGCAGGGTCCTGAAGAGTTTCATCTGTGCGTGTGGAACGATGGGCGAGTTCTGTTCCATAAGAGCCAGGGTTCCTACAGCTGCAAATGAGACCATCTGCTGAGAGACTAGGACTCGTTGGTGTGATCCCCCAAATTCCTGAGTGCCAGGTTTCCCTGCTGTTCTAAAACCAGACCCACAGCGTGGGGTATATAGAGTCCTTGAGAGATATAAACTAGAGGGAAACTTTTAGCCTTGATCTAGTGCAGAATTTGGGACTGAGCAGCACCATTCTTGTAACCCCACTTGTCTTTTTGAGTCAGGGAGCGGCTGTGATATTTCCTTTGAAAGAAGCAGAATGCTATAACCCTTCGGATGAAAGCCTTTTGAAGTGGCAACTGGATCTGGAAGGATCAGTTATATTGTTACAGGGCAAGCGTGCTATGCCATAACACCAAACCTAACTGCACATAATGACAAAGGATGTGTGTTTATTAAAAATATATATAAACATATATAACACAAAAACATTTAGGAATGAATGAGCACTTTGTCAGATTATATGTCAATGTCAGCGTGTCAGCTGTGTTCTGCATGCTAGGTCTTTCTGTAGAAGGCCTTTTTTAACCCCTCTCCAGTAGGAATTATATTTATCTCTCCTCTTCCCTGCCCACCACCCGCTGGCTCTCCAGCAGTCTATCTTACCAAGCTGCACTATGATAATTACGTTATGTGTCTGCCTGCAGCATTAGACTGATCTTGAAAACAAAGATGTCTAATTTCATAGTTGTATCCCCAGTGCCAAGCACAGTGCTTACTTAGCATTCAGTAGGTCTTTAAAAAATACTGAATGAACAAAACCCAAAGTGAAACTTAGACCCCAGGTCGTGTTACTGAAAATCAAATACATGGCAAGTGAAACTATCTTCCGGAGCTGTGTTCTGTGGTGCTAGAAGGTTTGTCCACTAGGGGAGCCACTAACGCATGTGGCTCCTAAGCATGTGAAATGTGCAACCGAGGAACTGAATTTACTATTTTACTTCATTTTAAATAATGTAAGTAGTTACAAGAGCTAGAGGCTACTGTACTGGGCAGCACAAGCCTGGAGGTCACACATCTCTGTCTAATAAGGGGCGGCTGTAACTCTGTTAGCCAGGGAGGCGGAGATTCATCTTGTCCCTCGCGTTGTGCGGACTGAGAGTAGGGAGCTGGTGAATGGCACAACACACGCAGGTCGATTCTGTTGCATGTAATGGGACACCTCAAGGCCAGGGATTTTTTTTCTTTTAAAGATTTTATTTTTAGACAGAAGGGAGGGGAAGGAGAGAGGGAAACATCAATGTGTGACTGACTGACTCTCATGCGCCCCCTACCGGAGACCTGGCCTGCAACTCAGGCATATTCCCCAGACTGGGAATCAAACCGGCAACCCTTTGGTTTGCAGGCCTGTGCTCAAACCACTGAGCCACACCAGCCTGGGCAAGGCTGGGGATTTTTATGTAATGGGACACATTGAGGCTGGGGATTTCTCTTGGTTTAGGAGCCTGGCCTTTTAGTTGAAGTCTTTCACTTCACCTCGGCCCCCAGAAAGTCATATAACAAAATGCAGTTGAACTCCATCATCCTTGTTCACAAATCTCCCGTGTCCGAAGCTCTTTAAGGCACTGACTTGCTAGTGAACTTGAACTGCGTTGTGCACCGGTTCCCCTTTTGTGTGGTTTCATAAATCCATCGCAGGGAGGTAGGTCTTCATGAAAACAGCTCGCCATCTTCTGAAATAAAAAGGAAATGCACTTTCTTATGAAGTCCCAACAGGTTTTTTTTTCCCCCAATGAACTGAAGAGAAATCTGGTAATGTGGTGGGTTTCAGCAAATGCTATGACATTTTTATGACAATGGGATGCTCATCAAAATGGAAAAGCCTGTCTCCAGTGTTTCATGCTGGGTAGTCCATTCCCTGTCTACGGTAAAGAGCATTTGGGGAGAAGCAATGTAGCTGGCTTAATGTACTTGCTTTGAAGTAATGAACTGCTCTTGATTGCTGTTAGACCTGATAATGCCTTCAGACTTCGATCTCTCTGATAAGCCATTTATTTAAGGGCCTGGATAATATAAACAGGGACGGGAGGTCAGGGAGGTAGTGACATTATCCTGAGGCCAGCACTGCTCTAGTGAAACAAAAATGTCTCCGAACTGAAAGTGGCACCCTCGGGGAGGTCTCCATGGACAGCTCAAGGAAAAGTTTATTTTGAAAATGGAAAAAGTCTTTCATTCTTGTCAAGATGAAGAGTGGATTGTGGCTCTCTCTCCTTCATTTCACTTCATGGATGCTCATTTTGTCTCCCCCACCTTCTGTTCCTTTTCCTTCTTCAAGTACTTAAATGTCACCCACCAGTTCTGGGTTCTTGTTTTGAACGTGTGTGTTGGGGAAGGGGGCAGATGGAAGCCGGGGAGGAGGAGGACTGTGACTAAACTGCTTGTGCTGGGGGACATTTTTATGACAAAGTTAATTTCTGATAATGACATGAATGAAACTTGAGGGGATCCACTTGAGTGGATCTTGGTGACTTTGTTCTTCTAGGGACCAAAATACCCATCACCTTTCAAAATGATCATATTGATATTTTTCTGAATGCAGCAATAGTGTAATTACTGTATTTGATTCTTCTGGTTGCCCAGGAGGTAAAGGCTTGGGCAAAGGTATTGGCTGCTACAGAAATAGAAGTACTTGAAACCCCAGAAGTTTAGGGGTTGGGGGAACCTGATGGTGGCTTCTCTGCATTGTCACTTAGGCAGGTCCCCCCCATCACCCCTGGGTCAGTTGGGAATTGCAACTTCCTGCATAATTTGTCAGTGTCTGCTCGGCCACTCATCCCAAGCAAATTAAGCTATGTTTCCTCTTGGAGCCCCAGGGTCCTGACTGACAGAATATGACATGATGACAACTACCCCCACTGGCCCTCGGGATGTTGCGCTATTAGCCATAGAGTCTGAGGGGGAAGATGGAAAAGTAGACCCTTATCTGCATTTTGCTTATTACAGCAGCATTCTCTCTCCTTTGGGTCCAGGCTGCTTCGAATGCTGCATCAAGTGTCTGGGAGGAGTCCCCTATGCCTCTCTGGTGGCCACCATCCTCTGCTTCTCGGGGGTCGCCTTGTTCTGTGGCTGTGGACACGTGGCTCTTGCGGGCACCGTGGCGATCCTTGAGCAACACTTCTCCACCAACACCAGTGACCACGCCCTGCTGAGTGAGGTGTAAGTACCTGCTTCCCTTTAAAGAGGTACTGAAAATGCAACCACCCCCTGACATTTTTTAAAAGGCTAACTGGGTGCTCTCCTGGCAGAAAGCTGATGCTTTTCATGAAGGCTCACCGTTTGCAGACAGAAAAAGGTCCCTAAGAGAAGGGAAAGGAAAGGGCCAAGAATGCAGTGGGTGTTTGGGACGTCAACTGAGAATGGCAGGGTGCATGCACAGGACACTCCACACACTGGGGGGTGGGGGGGGGGAGAGAGAGAGAGAGAGAGAGAGAGAGAGAGAGAGAGACACACACACACACACACACACACACACACACACACACACACGAGGGCTATGGCAGGGTGATAGGCTGATGCTGCCCATCATCACACTCGTTATGGTGGTTCCCAAGTAACAGGCGCCCTCCAGTGGCCTCACAGAAAGTGACCATCCTTGGGAATAATAGGAACGCTGTTGAGGACTAACTCCCCTCTAATTCTACAGGAACAGGGCTCGGACATTAATTCTCCAGGCAGAATAAATCCCAGTGCGCCTTCCGGTACAGAAAAGGGGAAGTTGGGTGGATTGAGCCCCAGACCTCCGCCTCCCCACTCTGGAGTGATTCTCAGTGGAGCCTCAACTACTCCCGTGCAGACTGTCTTAACTACGCAGGCCCAGGGACAGTGTACTGATTCCTTCATAGACTTTCCCCTTTCTCCACTGCCTTCCGTGGTTTCTTTGTCGTTCCGTCTCCCAAAACCTCCCAATGTTCAGGTGTCTTGTGATTATGACAGACTTCTCCGGCAGACTGAAGAAGGCATGCAGGAATTTTTATGCAGTAATGAAGTCATGTTGGAAGAGTCCTTTGGGAAGTTTACTCTTTATTTTTCATGAATGACATCCAAACCAAGGAGCAGGGCTAGGGGAGGCTATAGGGAGAACCAGGCAGCACACAGGACTTACTGAATGAGTACAACTATGTGCAAAGAAGACCAGGAACATTTCCCACAGCCGACCCTGGGAAAGGTGTGTCGCTTCACTCAGTGAGTAGGCTGGAGCAGGGGCTCTCAAACTTGCAGGAACCTTTAAAGATTCCCCATGCCCACCCTGCACCACAGACCAACTAAGTCATAATCTCTGGGGACAGCACCCAGGTACCAGTGTTTCCCAGGTAGTTCCAGTGGGTGGCCAAGGGTTGAGGAACCGCCATCTGGGTCCCTGTCAGCTTTCATAGGACACAATTAGTTGTGAATTAACTTTTCGTTTCTTAAAGCTACTTGAAACTTATGCAGTGAGAATTTCAATGCCAGAAACACCTGCCCAAGGTATTACTTATGGACTCCCTGAGCGCCTCCTTAGGGGCTTTTTCAGGGTGATGTTAACCACTAGGCCTGGCTGGGAGGCATCTGGTGTAGGAGGAACGCGGTGTCCACCGGAGCAGAGTTCGGGTGCTGGCTCTGCCGCTAACTCTGTCCTTGTGTGAGTCACTCCACTCCTCAGTGCCTGGGCTTACTTATTTGCAAAAGGAGAAGTCTAACCCTCAGAGCACAGAACCTGGGTCAAGTATTCCAAGATTACGACTGCCCCTGATGGAAGGCAGCAGCTCCCTTGTCTGGGAATGCTGTCCACCTCAACAGCGGGCCCGCCTTGGAAGGCAGGCCCAGGCTGCAGTGGGGTGGGCCAGGACACCCACCCAGAATGCCCCCCGAGCCCAGTGCGGCCCCCAGAGGGGCAGGAGATGTCCCCGGAACATCACCTCCCGTCCCCCCTCCAGAGGCTGAGACGCTGTCTGTTCACCATGCAGGGGACTTAACGTTTCAGGCTCTCACCTTCCTCTCTGTAGAATCCAGCTGATGCAGTATGTCATCTACGGAATCGCGTCCTTCTTCTTCTTGTACGGGATCATCCTGTTGGCAGAAGGCTTTTACACCACGAGCGCGGTGAAGGAACTGCACGGGGAGTTTAAGACCACCGCCTGCGGCCGGTGCATCAGCGGAATGGTGAGTACCGACCTGGGGTTCTCGGACCCACAGCCAGAGCCACACCTCTCTGCACATCTTTGTAGCTAGGAAAAGCTATGAGTTAATTCAGAGTGCAGGGAGAGGCCTGACACACTCAGGCACACCTCAGAGACACCGCGGGTTCGGTTCCAGACCACCGCAGTGGAGTACCGCAATCAAGTGAGTCGTCACCTTTTTGCTGGGGGAGGGTCTTGCCTTCAGTTTGTAAGACACTCATCTGTGAAGCGCAGTGGAGTGAAGCTCAGTAACGCCGAAGTATGCCTGTGGTGTTCTTAGCAATTACAGTTAGGGATATGAAAATACCTTCAACGCATTATTGAGCATGAGTTAAAATCTACGGCCGGTTGTATTAAATCTACCATTTCCCTTACCAAACAAGGTACAGGCAATGAGGGTTTTGAAGAGCTTTCACATGTAAGGTCCCCACTACGAAAGGAGGTAACTTTCATGTTGTCTCCATGCTCTTCACGTCTTGCACGTGGACTGTGGACATAAAGATGTACGCACACTGGCCTTTCAACCTCTCAGAGTTACCCTCCTCGATGCCTTTTAATGAGCTCTTTTTAAGCTTTGTTCTCCTCTAGACCAGAGGTCAGCAAACCTGTCTGCACAGGGCCGGGTGGGGACCAGTTTAGGCTCTGCAGACCACTCGCAGTCTGTCACTAAGGACAGAATTCTGAATGCCGGAGGCCACAAGGACAGGAATACCCGACGGGCCCTCGGCACTGGGCACCGGCTGCCCTGCGGGGTCCTTGCCGCTGTGGGAACCGAAGGCTCACCAAGCAAAGAACCACCAGCCCTTTTTCAAGTCTTCATGGTGTTATTAGAGAGAAAGTCAAGTTTTCTTCTTCAGGGTAAAAAAAAAAAAAAAAAAAGCAAGCCTAGTTTGGAGTAGCCAGTCTGTAAGCACTGGGGAGGAAGGCTGTGAAACAGCCAAAATCTGTCTTCGACTATTTTTAGACATGCAAATGCTTCCAAAAGTGTAAATGTCCTTGAGATAGAATGCCTGGTTTCTGTAGTTTCCTGGGGTGACCTACAGGACGTGGCCCATCTAAGCGTGGCCCAAGGCCGACCTGGCACCATCCAGGTATGCACGTTCTCAAAATATAAATACCAAAATGCGTTTTGAACAGCCTTCCAAAGTGTCTGAAAACTGGTAGTCAGGGCGGGCTAGGAAGAAAGTAAAGCGACGGGACTATGTTCTTCCTGAAACTGCCCAGGGCAGCGCGTGGGTGAACGGGTGGTTTTGCCCTAAGCCGGGGTTTGGCTTGCAGAGCTCCCGTGAACGTTAAAGATGAAAACAGCCGGAGGGAAATGAGAATTTTATCAGATTCACTGAGCATTAAGCTTGTGCTCAAGGCTATTTTAAACCTTTAATATAGGTTCAAGTATCTAATGCTCTTAGTAATATCACAGGATCATGAATCTAGTGAGGTTCTTTTTGAGAAAGAACTTCCCATAGCAATTGCTATTCTACCACCCACCTATTATGTAAAATAAAGGTAATTTGGGGTAAAATAATATGAAGTTATAATTCAAGTGGCCTGTGAAACCACCCAGGCACTGTCCCAGGGTAAGTACAGAACTCATGTTTATGAAGAATGCCACGTGGGAGGTGCTGTCACTCATTAGCTCTGTGACCTTGGACAAGGGAGATCACCTCTGGGGATCCTGGTTCCTTGTTAAAAGGACTTTTAATTACCAGGTAGTAACATTCTCCATCCTATAGCTCTGGAGAGCATGATCACCCTGCCTGAGCCGCCAGCCCTCAGTCCTTCTCTTCCTTGTCACTAACTGTGGCCCAGGTGGTGCTCTGAACTGCACGTATCCCACGGCTTCGGTATGGGGTCAGAAATGCAGAATCATTCCTCCCGGGGATGTGCCTTGGCACAGGTTCAATGACAATTCTTTCTCCTTCTCCTTTTTGGCTTAGTTTGTCTTCCTCACCTATGTGCTGGGAGTGGCCTGGCTCGGCGTCTTTGGTTTCTCTGCAGTGCCCGTGTTTATGTTCTACAACATATGGTCGACTTGTGAAGTCATCAAGTCACCCCAGACCAACGGGACAACCGGTGTGGAGCAGATCTGCGTGGATATCCGACAATACGGTACTCCTTTTAATCCCCCCATTACTGTTGCTGCTCTTGTGCGTACATCTGGACCTTAGTCATTGTGTGGGCATCTAGTCACCATTGTGATTGCTTGCATACATTCCTCTACTGCAATGGTGTATACTCTTTCCCATTTCTTAATGAAAAGCCCATTTAGGCTCTTAGTTGCTACAAGTCACCATTCAGAATTTTGTTGTGTTTTTCAGATATGCAGTAAAACATTTTTTATAATGAGACGCTACTTTATAATTCAGTTCAATCAAAAAAAGACCACTGGATGGTCACTGTAAAAAGTTTATGCATTTTCTTCTTCAGTTTTTCAGTTCTGTGCCATCTTGCTTTCTATCTACAATACTGCATGTACTGCATATCCAATTAATTTATGTGTCAGACCCTTCAAAGCAGGTAGTTTTTAAATGACCACCTGCTTCCATTTCATCTATACTGAAAAACACAACATAAAATCCAAATGTGTTTTAAAGTCATCAGAATATATTCTACAAAAGCCGACTACTGGAAACAGATTCAAACATATTTTCAAACGGATGGGATCCTTCCAATAAGGCAGCTAAGGCTGGTTCACTTTGACAAGGCACAGAAGGGGCCATTGCTGTGCCTGCCAATTAATTTGAGGCTTGACTTCCCTGCTGAGAGAAGGCAGCATTCCCTGAGTAAGGAGTTTAATTAGTGCTTCTAGCCAGGATGGCAGGAAATCCTGCTCTTGGCAGAAACAAATAGAAAGAAAGCTTTTCATTAGAATCAAAGAGGAAATAACTGTCCTCTCAGAACTTTTTGAGAAAGAGATGACTATTTCATTTTTCTTGCTTGTTTTTTCCCATGTGGCTTAGCCTCGGACTCTCACCTTAGGACACAATAGGGAATTTGTCTAAAACTGCCCAGCAGCCTAATCATCTCTTCTCTGAAGACCAAGGTTCAACCACACTGTTCTTTCTGATGGATTGAAGACAGTGCCTAAAGTTGATTTTTATTTTTTAAGATTTTATTCATTTTTTGAGAGAGAGGGGAACATTGATGTGAGAGAGAAACATCAGTCGGTCGCCTCTCTCTTGACCCCCAACCGGGGACCTGGCCTGCAACCCAGGCCTGTGCCCTGACTGGGAAACAAACCAGCAACCTTTCCGTTTGCAGGACGATGCCCAACCCACTGAGCCACAGCAGTCAGGGCTAAAGTTGACTTTTAAAGTATTTGTAAATGACTGTCTAAATGTATATCATTGCCCTATTCTTGAACATTTTCACTACATATTCTGGGTCACTGGTAATCATCTTTTTAAATGTATATTTGAAATCACTGTTTTCACTGACCATTTAGGGAAACTTAGTCTTGACCCATGGGAAGGGTGGAGAGACTAAGGGCTCCTTTTTTTAATCCTCCTTCCTTACGCCTTCAGACATGTGTAATTTGCACTGTGTTTAATGTTTAAGCACTAACCTCCTCGTTAATGGCAAAAAGAGCAGCAGCTCCCAATGGGCACTGTCACTGCAGGGACGAGTCAAGGTTACAGTGAGAGACCCCAGGCCGTGCTGGCCCCACTTTCTGTGACGAAGGTCAGGGCTTTCAATCCAAAAGTAGTTCCAACACATCTGTAGAACACAAGAGAAATGAATATAAAAGCAAAGACGTAAAAAATACAAGTTCCAATTATATAACATGAGCATAAATTACTCTGTCAAGCTGCCATGGAACTTTCTGAGCACAGACTCTCAATCTGGGAACTCTCAATCTGGGAACTTATGTCATGGCAAGCTGCTCACGAAGAGCCTGAGTGACAGGCCACAGGCCAGGAATTCACGGGGAAATGGACCTGACCTCAGCATGAGGAAGTGCCTTAGAAGTGGGTGGCGGGGGGCAGGGGAGTGGGGGTCAGCCTGCAGCTGCATAACTATAGTTCATCAACTCACAGGAGGGAAAACCTAGCTTTGAAAATCAACTTTTATTTTATTAGCCCATGCCACCCCAATAAACTCAATACATAAAAAATAAAAAAAATAAATTTAAAGAAAAAGTTTACAGATACACTAGCTCAACTAAACAAAGCACTAAGCACTAAATAACACAACTAAATAATTTGCAGGAAAAATAGCATCAGGTTAAGTCTCTTATAGACTAGTTGACTTTGCCCATGCCCTACTGCCCAGGTAGGACTTACTCATTATTCCAAAAAAGCCTGTTCTGCAGAGGGCAGATCTGTTCCCTGTTGAAGAACTGCAGCCTCCAAGGGCATTGTTCTCAGCATCCCACACGGTGAGGACCGTGGAGAGCACAAGGCCCTGTAGTGCGCACTAACACCTAACGTTCTACTGACCTTCACTTCACAGGTATCATTCCTTGGAATGCTCTCCCAGGAAAAATATGCGGCTCCGCCCTTGAGAACATCTGCAACACAAATGAGGTAAACCCCTCTCCTGTCACAGGCTCACAGAAGACTACTGACAAAAACAAGGTCGGTTCTCCTGGGGAGAAAGAGCAGGAACTATAGCTCAAAATGCTGCCCTGGAAAGGTTTTTTTTTTTGTATTTTTTTTTCTTTTCTTTTTTTTTTTTTTTGCAGACTCTTAAAGAGTGAACTGTGTGTAATCACTGACATTCAGACATCTTTGACCTAGAAAATGGCCCTTTCACTTGGTCCAGCCCATTCAGTGAGGATTTTAGCAATCAGAAAGCTTTCCTCTTTTGGCAAATAATTTGGGAGTGATCCCAATCCTCCACATCTGAAAATATATACAGACTCTTCTCTTTCACCTTCAGATAGTTTTTCAAACTAGAACATTTGTCACAGAACAAATGCAAATTAATCAAAGATTCCCCTGTATTTGTATGCAAGCCAAATTTTTATAGATCAAGTCACAGTTAATCATTTATATTTCCAAAAAGATTTGCTCTTATTTCTTGTTCACCCTTAACTGGCACTAAATCCAAACACACTTTGGTTTAAAATCTCCAGGCCCTAGAATATTCTTCAGGCACTCGTTTATAACTGTTTATAAAACTCTGAGCTATACTAGTGGGAACCTGCCTGTGTAAGACAGTCCTAACATGCTTTTAGAAAGCAATCAGTTACCAAAATAATGAGCCCCTACTGACCTGGCTGGCCAGTCTGTATATCCACAATGTAGACTAGCTCAAAGCAGAAGTTCCCAATGTTGGCTGCACGGTGCGTCATCAGGCAGCATTGCAGTATACCGATGGCTGAGGCCCAGCCCCCACACACTCACATTTAATTGGCCCAGGGTGCAGCCTGGGCATCGGAGAGTTTTAAACCCCACCAGGTGATTCCCAATGGGCTTGCCGGGAACGCACACTTACACTCAGCCTTGCCGCAAACTGCTCCACAACAGAATGACACGGCACACTGGAATGGACGCAGGCCATTACATTACACGTGAAATGCTTATGTTGATGCCCTCTTCTTTCCTAGTTCTACATGTCCTATCACCTGTTCATTGTGGCCTGTGCCGGAGCTGGTGCCACCGTCATTGCCCTGGTGAGTAATGGCCCGAAGACTGGCCCAGTCTAGCTCCCCCTCCCAGCAGTCTCTATAATGACAGGTTTCCCTTCCAGCAAACACTCCCGGGACGACTCAAGGTTGGTCCAATTTCACCCGTGTAAACCTACCACATGTCTAGACTGCAGGGTGTGCTAGCTGGCTGTCCTGGCGCTGACTGTAGGTAATGTAAGCTGGATTCCATGGAAAGAAGAAAGCGTACTGACACCCGAACACCTGTTAACTAGGACTGAACACTGCACTGTGGCATATTGAGACAGGGACAAATGGTCCCACAAGGCATTACCCCTTTCAGTTTCCACAACGAAATATGCATATGTACCTACACACTTATAGAGCTGACCCTGTTGTGCACAAGCAGTTACACTCAGTCAAGTCTCCTCGCAGACTGAATGAACGAATACGGAGCCACTGCTCCTGGAGGACACACAGGACTAGGTTTCTGCAAGCCTCTGGTCACCTCTTTTGGCGAACCAGTCAAATATACAGCCTTGTCTTGTGTGATTCTGTTCAAAGGCATCTTATTTTGTACATGTTGTTGATTTACTGACACTGAACTCACAGCCTGCATCGCTGCCTCGTACCTGAATGAGAACCATTCAGCACACTTATTTTCTCTGTTCAGTCGCTCCAACAATGTTCTTGCACTTAAAAACACCACGCAGCACTTTGAGAAGGGAACATTTAAAAAGTAAAATCACAAGAATGCAAAAAACAGCCTTGGCTGGTGTGGCTCAGCAGCAGCAGATTGAGCACTGGCCTGTGAAGCAAAGGGTCACCAGTTCAATTCGCAGCCAGGGCACAGGCCTGGGTTGCGGGCCAGGTCCCCAGTAGGGGGTGCATGAGAAGCAACCACACATTGATGTTTCTCTCCGTCTCTTAAAAAAAAACCATGGCACTAAACAGACTGCAAAAAGGACACTTGTGTACAGACTGAGAGCTGGAACAAGACAGTGTCTGCCACCTTGGTCAACCTCTGCTGGAAACTTAACTTTTCTACCACTCTGCACATGTCCGCGAGCGACCACGAAGGTGCTATCAGCACGGACGCGGGGGTTACCAAAAATCTTAGTATGTAGGCAAACTCACAAATACAGAATCTTCAAATAATGGGGATCAGCTGTAGAACCACAAAGAGGTATATGTATGTATGTGCATATCGATATGTAATTTGGGAGGGCTGGGTTTATGATCTCAAGAAGTCTACGACTGGTAGAGCAAGGGGGACATCTCATCTGCTCAGAAATAAGTCACTCCCAGGTTCTCCAACCGTGAACTCATTCCTTCCCACTACAGCCCATGAGAGGAAACCACCCGCTAAGTCACAGTGGTGACCCATTCCCTGCGCTGCTGCCCGCCCCCTCCGCTGAGCGCCAGGCCTCCAGGAGGACTGAGTGCTGCTGAGCGGGCCACTTTGGAAAGATGAGGGAAACGGGCATGTTTAGCTTCATCTTATGCCGCTGAGCCAGAACTCCGTCTTGTCACTCTTTAAACACATCCTAGTCTTTTTAATAAATGCACTGAGGGCGGGGCTGAGGGCCGATACAGTAGATGCGGAATGGGAAAAGTGTTGTGTGCTAGATGTGAGTCTTCTGTTGTGACTGTAAGTGGGCAAAAGAAACGCCGTAGGCTGAGCTGGCATCCCTCCCCACCCAAGTTTAGACGTCTCGTGGCACCAGCCCTCACTGCCTGTGTCTTACTGTCCTGTTTTGTTCTCTTCCACCAGCTGATCTACATGATGGCTACCACATATAACTATGCGGTTTTGAAGTTTAAGAGTCGGGAAGATTGCTGCACTAAATTCTAAATCACATAAGCCCCCTAAGGAGCTTTAGAGGGCTATACGATGTAGCAGGAATGTCACTGACACCCCAGACTAAAGCAGACGCTAGGTTTCTGCAGTTTTGTACCAGTAATTTGTAAATAGCTTTAGCAAACTCATCTGGCGTGGGAGATTAATAAGATGACTTACCGTACATGAATTACAACATTATGAGATCTGGCTATTTCCCCAGTTTGAAAAGGATTCAGTTATTTACTGACATTCTGAGCACCCATTAAAAAATAACTTTCTTGAACTTAAACTTTAAGTAGTATCTCTAAAATGAAGTATTAAAAGTCTGAAATACCTGCATTTTCCGTTATTTTGGCTGGCTTGATGACCAAGTTCAATGAGGAAAATGAAAAGTGGTGAAGATGAAATGGAAGAGAGCTGTCCTATTCTGGATTTCGTTTTGTCAGACTCCTTCTGGAATATATTATACAAATATATTTTAATTTTGATTAATTTTTTTATGATTACATGGTTCACTACCAAATAAATGCCCCCCAAATAAGTCAGATAAAATTCGAAGTAAAATAAAGGCCATGTATTTTTCTCTGGGAAAAAAAAAAAAAAAGGGTTTTTTTTTTTGGGTTTTTTTTTTTTTTTTTTTTTTTTTTTTTTGGACGAAGCACAATCCTTCCTTTCAGAGCCCATAAACTGATAACCTTAAATTATTGTTTTGGTGAGTAGTAACTGATTCCTCAAAGCCAGTTCTCAAACTGCATGTAAGATTTTTAACGGGAAGAGAAATTGTTCTTGGATCTGAAAGTCTCAAATATAATGAGAAGGAGATATGAAATATAAGGAACTTGAGATGTAGATTATGCAGGAAAGGTGAGGAAAATAAATGGGAAGGAGTGTGTACCCCGTCAACTGTAAAGAATGACAATAAGGATTTTTTACGTTTTGTGAAATGAAATAATGGCAGTTATAAAATGGAAAATGTAGTTTCACTACTAAAAATTTGTTAACACAGAGACTGCATGCTTTGCTTATAGTTCTTAAGTTTGGTTTTGACATTCACTTAATTTTTCCATGTTAAATATGTAGTTATTATTTACTCAAAATAAACATTGTTCACACTTTTGGGCCTTTGGGGGAATTTTTATCCACAGATAGGAAAGACCTTTGCACCGCACTTATTTAAAAATAACCACCAACGTGTTTCAGAACTTCTGCAATAGTTTTTAAAATTACTCTCGAAATGGTAAAAAGCACCCTCTTGTATTTTATTTTTGCCTTTTCTTAACAGTAACTTTGGCCATTTTTTCAAGTTCATTATGTCTGTATACTAACTTTTCTTCAGCCTTTTAATATTAAGCCTACTAGCAGAGCATGCTCTCAGTATCTGATGCCTCTGACCACAGAATAAGTATTAATACAGAATAACCCTCTCCCCCTTTTACAGTAAACCCTAATCTACCTAGCAGCTTGCTTTGCCTCTGACATGCTCACTAGCCATCATGCTCACCCTTCTTTTCCAGATCCACTTCCTCATGATACTGTCTTCTAACTGGGCTTACTTAAAGGATGCAAGCAAAATGCAGGCTTACCAGGATATCAAAGCAAAGGAAGAACAGGAACTGCAAGATATCCAGTCCCGGTCAAAAGAACAACTCAATTCTTACACATAAATGTTTGCCAGAGAGCTTCAGCCGACGAATTGACAGCTCTGACAAATCATCAGACAGCTGCCCTGCAGTACAGATGTGTTTCCCATCAGACAAACTCATGTAGAACTACAAACACTTCACTGTCTGTCTCAAGCTGCTGGGATGTATTTCTAGGAAAACCTTCCAGTAGGTAAATCTTTTTCTTTAGAACAGATATTGGAGGTTTCATGTTAGCCATTTTAAAAGGCAACACTTTGACAAAATGATTGTTCACACTTCTGAAATTTGTGGCATGCTCACGGTTATTGCCGGAGCAATCCCACCAGGACAAGCATTGAGAATGTGGCATGCTCCCTCCCCATGATGTGCCAGCATCAGGGGATGAGACCGTGAAATCATGTATGCTATCTGTCCTCAAAAGCATCTAATAGGGAATAAAATGGAATCGGTGTGAAGTTCCACTTCCGACAGCTGACAGTTATTAAACTGTGGCTCATCAAAGATAACAGGATTCTTACAACTGACTAGGACACAATTTCATGATCCAATCGGAAATCTTTTTTCAATAATGCGAAAATGTGCTACTATAAATTCTGCTATACCTACCACTGAAGAAGCTGAGTTTGTGACTCACTGACAAGCTTTCCAGAGTCAATTTTATACAAGATCTTATTTTAATAAAATGACCCACTTGTCATCACTCTTCTTGGGGGAATAAATATCAGCTCTGCCTTAATGAGTATTTGCTGTAAATTTCTAAGAACTTGTATCACCATGGGAGACCCAAAATCCTCCATAGAATTTTTTCCACAAATGTTTTTCTTAATGAAGAAGTGTTACCTTATTAAAATGACCACCATTCTAAACCATTTTTATGTGGTCTCAAAAGTGAGTTTACAGTTTCATACCAACTATCTAAAACCTAATTACAAACAGACCACAGACCTCCTGCTTTTATAGACTTGAATACTTAAGTAATTTAAATTAGCATTGGTATTTATTTGTTTTCTTATCTAAATCTTAGTTTTCTGGAATAATCAAGTTCAATGTTCAGCAAAAAACAAAAACAAAAAAACAAAAAAAAATCACACAACTGCTTGAGTTTAAGCCATTTTCAAACGAAACTTGCCTTCTAAATCGTGTTCCAGAACATTAAGTGACTATAGGTATTGGGTATTAGTGATGGTAGACTTTGTGTTGTTCTTTATGAAATGATACATATAACTGTTGGGTGCATCAGTGCTTTTTAAAAGGGGCTGCATAATGTAGGGTTAACTATGTATATTCATGTTAGGAATTAACTTGTGGTTTGGCTGTTTCCTGGATTTTAAAACATATACATGTACGGAAATGTATTAAAATGAAAGGAAGCATACCTTTATCAATATGCTATTAAAACTGAACATCAAGTACATTTCATTTCGATTCCTTGTGTTGTTGTTGTTAATGCCTAAAAATGCCTAATTGGACCTTGACTTTTTTTTTAATTGGGAGAAGCTCTCTTCTGTGTAGAACAGTCGTTCCAGAATAGCTTGGTGATTTGTTCTCCTGTGGCATGACAGACTTTAATGTTTTTTCCAGCAGTGCAGGTGCTGTTAGAGTCCAGTGTTCTAGAAGAAGCAGTGTCTAAAGGCTAATTTTACTTTTCTAATTCTGGTAGCTATTACCAAGAATTTTTGAAAGTTTTGTTTAAGTAGTCTAATATTTTTTATGTAAAGAGCATTAAATTTTGCTATGTATAAATTTTTGTAACCTAACAGTGAATCAATATTTTCTATCAGTGCCAAGGGCTTCCTGTAGTTCTATTCAAGTGTTACAATAAATATTTGTAGATAATAGTCAATACTTGTGTATGCTTATTTTAAATATTTAGGTGGAAATAGTTGTGGATGTACTAACAGAAATGAAATAAAATTATAGCTTCATTCATTTGCCTTTTTACATACATAAATACCTTCGTCCTCAGTATGGTGTCATTTTTAAATATACGCATAATCAATATTTCACATTTGTATGAAATCCAGTTTATAAGAGACTGCTAGATTTTTTCATCTCTGACAAATCACTTAAAAGTGAGAGCAATGTGAGAAAATGGTGTCACCCACTGGGCTATATTTCACATAAAGTATCATTAACACTTTATAAATCTCTGTGAAAAGTATAGAAATTTTCTGACTAGCTTCAGTAACTGAAAGCAATAAACCTATTGCATTAACACAAAACTTAAGTTTGGGGAAAGTATAAGGAAGAACCTTCATAAGGGTCCACGTGCCGTTGGCTATTTTATAAACCCAAGGTATAAAACTCAAAACCACCAACCAAGAAATACCCAGCAAAGCTGTCCTTCAGGACTGATGGAGAAGGTTTTCCAGAGTCGCAAAAGCTGCAAGTCATCACCACCAGACTGGCCTTACAGGAAATGGTAAAAGCAGTCCTGCAGGCTGAAATAAAAGGACAACAATTAGCAACAGGAAAACATGCAAAGTCTAAAACTCACCGGTAATGATGAATACATAAATCCAGCATGCGCTGGCAACAGTGGTGGGTAAATCACTTTTACCTCTAGTATGAAGTTTAAAAGACAAGTATTTAAAAAACTATACAATTTGTTAGTGAATACAAGATGTAAACTGTGACATCAAAAACAAAATGGGAGGGGCTGTATAAATGTAGAACTTTTGTGTATGTTCGAAATTATCAGCTTGGAAGAGTTACATGATTTATGTAAGCTCATGGTAACCACAAAGCGAAAACCTACAGTAGATACACAAAAGATAAAGAAATATAAACATACTACAGAAAATCATCAAATCACAAAGGAAAAAGAAAACAAAGGCATTCCAAAACAACCAAATGGCTACAGTAAGTCCATACCTACCAATAATTACTTGAAATGTACATGAACTCAATTCTCTGATCAAAAGAGAGTCACTCAATTTAAAACAAAAAAGACCCATAAATATGCAGCCTACAATTTTATCTTTAAGAACACACTAGACTGGATGGTCACTGGTTAGCACTGAAGTCTCATGTCCCGGGGGTTCACAAAGTCTCAATGGCTGTTCACCCTCAGAGCAGTTCCGGGCGCACATTTTGGTGACCATAACGGCAGTGTCATTAAAGAACTGCTCCCACACTGCCTGAGACGCTCCCACAGCAAGATGCTGGACTGAGAGCTGCAGGTGTACAGAGATGAAGCGGGGGTGAGAGCCAACAGGTGTCCTCTTACCTGTGTGGGAGTTACGCTGCTGCTGCGTTTCAGTGCAGTTACCTTGATTTAGCTGATGTGCAGTTTGTAAAGGTCATTCTGGGGAGGGCCACCTAATGGGTGAGCCATTCCAGGTCCTGGGATGCCTTCTACTGGAGCAGCGCCACTACAGGCCAGGCCAGAGGCACTACTGGTCTCAACCCACCCTGGGTGTCCTGGCTCCACAGCTTGATGGTCACAAGCCTTGGTCCAGTCTCTAACCTCTCTGCTCTGCGTTTCCTAATCTATAAAACGTGGGAGGTCACAGTGCCTACACTTCATATGGCTGATGTGAACATTAAGTAAGTTCATACAGCTAACACAGTGAGTGCCCAGTATGGGCACTCTCTTCTTACTACCCTCTAAGGGTTTGGGCTGATTCCCAAGAAACAGACAACAACAGTAGGACCAGTGCTGATACTGGACTATTTCTAGAGCCAAGAGTGGAGAAACCTGTGTCTTTATTTTCAGGGACAAATCTGAAGAACAGTCTTGGGAAAGATGGCCTCGGTTATGACTGGTGGTAGCCACACTGTGGAGAGCAAGGAGCACAGATGAAACTTCCAAAATGCAGGACAGGAATTTGAGCAATACATTTTCAAGGAAATATAATCTAACACAAACACAAAAAAAATGAGCCTTTGAACCTACTGTAATGAAAGGCCTAAGAACAAGAAATTCTGAAAAAGTGTCACCTGACTAGATTATTTTTGGTTTATATACCAGAGCCAAATAAAATTATGAAAAAGAAACCACACTGGATCACACAAACACTTTTATTGAGCAGTCTGTCTAAACAGAGAAGTCATAGGCCGTTCGTTGTTACATGAGCAAAAAGCTGGCCAGCACACGAAGTTACCAAAAGTCATCTGGTTCTTCATGAGAAAGGGCTGCCAAACTAAATTGAGAAAAGACAAAAATTTTTTAAATGTTAAATTCCTGTCCAGTTTATTCGAGGACCTTTATAGTATTCTCATTCCTTCCCTGTGGGGTTTCTGCCCTCGCTCACAATTTGTATCAACAGTAATATTACAACTTAAAAATGTAACGGATTTGAACGCGGTAATTTTGATCAATTTAGTCATTTCTTACAGGCAGACCCCAACATCTGAATGGCTGTCTTGGCCAACAAACCCATTACCATGGTAACGGCTCCGCAAGAACACTATGTTGGGGAAACACACCTTTCATCTTTGTCAGCAGATGGCAGCGTGTCCACTTGTGAAGCTTCTCTGACAATCTTCACTGAGCTCTGATGCAGAGGGGGGAAAGAATTCTTTTGAAATCAGATATGTATGAACTTTATTAAATAGTTTGATTTCTCTAAGAACTTTCTGAAATATACATATAATTGAAAAGTCAAAGAAAGACGTGACTTGTAAACATGAAATTTAGCAAGCACATCAAACTATCCAGCATGCATTCTCAGTACCCAGTGTTTCAGATTTACATAGCATTTGAATGTTTCAGATAGTTTGAATGTTTCATCGTTCACTGACAGGGCTTTCATTAGATTTCATTCTTGTTCCAAAAATAAGACACATCTCAACTTTACAAACTTTGACAAATCAAAATCTGCTCAATCATTTACTCAAGCAAAAGCAAAAAAAAAAAAATGTGTCAAGAGTGTAATATATTTAAAAGACTTCAGCCCTGGCTGGTGTGGCTCAAAGGATTGAGCGCCAGCCTGCGAGCCTACGAGCCGAAGGGTCACGGGTTCGATTCCCAGTCAGGACACATGCCTGGGTTGCGGGCCAGGTCCCTAGTGGCGGCACATGGGAGGCAACCACACACTGATATTTCTTTCCCTCTCTTTCTCCCTCCCTTCCCCTCTCTTTAAAAATAAATAAGTAATCTTAAAAAAAAAAAACACCTTGAGGCCCCATATGAACTTTGAATTTCCTCTGCTTTTACCTTTTTGTCTCCAATGGAGAAGACAGATTCCTGTCCCAAGGTTTTCTAATAAAGCACAGAAGCCCTCATGCCCCTCTCCAGACAGTGGTTCGTAGCACCAGTACCTTATCATCCTTCTGGTCTTGATTCTCCTGGATGATTTTCATGTATTTCTCAAAAGGGCTTTCACCACAAACAGATCTGTCTTTCGTGTCTTGAATACTCACTTCCAATTCTTTCTCCATTCCAATGTTCAATGACTCTTCAATCATCCGCTGTCAAATAGATGGCCATCGAAATAGGAAATATAGAAACACATTTTTAAAACACATGGTAATAGAACTCTGATCCTTTAAGTAAAACCTGCATGTCAGAAAACTGTTTCCTGGGGGTGGGTAGGGTCGGGGCAAAGTGGTGGTGGGAAAATGGAGACAACTGTACTTGAACAACAATTAACAAAAAAAAAAGTCTATTTCCTTTTTTTCCTATTGAAGTCATTACTACCATCAAAGGGGGACAAACATGTGTCCTGTGCTTTGGACCAAATTAACCAGGAGTTCAAGAAACCTCCATACATAAGATTAATTTCTGTAAGATTCAACTGGTGTGTGAAGTGGCCAGAATAATCCATCTGTCTGAGACCACAGTCAGGTCATAGAAAGCCAAAGAGAATCAGGAAGGAGGTGGGCAGGGGAGCCTGAGGAAGCCACCATGGACCGGCAGTCACTTTCCTCGGGTTCCCATGGTCCCAGCTGGCTGACCTACAAACCACACTTACACAGGGAAGATCTACAGCAAAGCATAGTCCGCCTCCTTTACGGGTGTGTTTTCAGGACCAGATGAGAACGCATGCACACGGGCTTGCAAAAGCTCCCGTTTACTATCAGACTGCTAAGGCGTGCATGTGCAGCCCTCCTGCCTAAGGCAGGCTTTTTACTGTCAGTTACCTATCGCTATGACTTTGGGACACACGAAGGCATCACTTCCCTGAAAGCAAGGTGCTCACTGAAGGTGTGCCATGCAGAAACCAGCATGGAAAATTCAGCTATACTTAAAATTATTACCCGTTGTTGATCAAGTTTTTCTAGTTCTCTTCGTTCCCTCTGTAAGACTTCACGCAGACTGTGACTTCTTTCTTCTCTCTGCTCTTGTTCTTTAACTAGCTGCCATATCTTCTCCTCTTCGCTGTCTTCCACAGTTTCTGTCTCATCTACTCCTGAAGGGACAGAAAATAAAGAGTGAGTAGCTCCCGGCATCACTTTTTCAAGCCAACACGGGACTGGTTTACAGCCACCCCTGCAGAGACTCGGGAAGACTGCTGGACTCTAAGCTGACGCTGGTGGCCCGCTGATGCACCTTCATGGTCTTCCAGCCCCAGCCCCATGCCCAGCACCTGCCCTTTACTTCACTGAGATGCACGCACGTGACCCTGACCATGAACAACTTCCCCTGTCCTCCCCTCCCCTCCACATCTCCCCATCCTCCTCACCCCTCCTCTCTCTGCCCTCCTCCCCAAGCCCTGCATTTCCACCACTACACTTGCTTATAATAGCCTTCCACTATCTTTAGGACTCTGACTTACCATCAGTACCTATTTATTGCCACAGCAGTTTTATAACTCTTATCCTGACTCCCACAAAGACACTTGAGCCTCTCCTGCCCAGAACACTACAAAACCATCCCCCAGCCGTCTCACTGTGATTCTCTTCCCCCCAGATGATGCCTTCCTGGGTTTTAGCTATCACCTGTGTCCCAATCATTCCCACATCTTTTTCTCCAGTCCCAATCTCTCCCTAGCTGCCATGAACACGTGGAAGTCCCACAGCACCAGCTTCATACCTCATCATTCCTGTCCCTTTAATCATGCGCTTCCTGTGCTGCTTTCACTCAGCCACTAGGGCTTCCAGGTTCTACCTCCTCCTCCTCCTGCTGCCATTAGGGTTCTCACCACCACTGACCTGAACAGCCAAAGTAACCTAGCCAATGCTCTCCCTCACACCGGTCCCTCTGCGTGCAGGCAAGCCATCTGCATCAGCATCAGTCATTTCCTGAAGAGGAGATGTGGGTTTTCTGTGTGCTGGCTTTGCTCTGCTGGAGCCCAAACGCACGGCACTGTAGGCTCTGACCACCTGTCTTTTTCCTTGTGGACTGACTTCCTGTATCCCCTTACTTCTGCATTCAGAACCCTCTCCTCTAGCAGCAGACTCGCTGTTGGCTAAATACAACTGTGCCTCCCTTGCTGGGCCTTTGCTGTCACTCTCCCCTAACCTAATGTGCTCCCTTCCGCCCACCTCTCCCACAGAACCCTTCCTTCTGGCGAGCCCCCATTCAGAGCCTCCTCCGGGTGAGGTCCTCCTTACTCCTCAAGGGACAGTAAGCCTCTCCAGCACTGCACTCACACAGTATTCTGTACCCGCGCATCAAAACCGCGTCTGTCTGTCTGTCCTAGGTCTGTCATCCCAGGCTTTACTTATGTGTCTATTCCCTGTAGCTCGCAGCACAAGTCCCTATGTCTCACGGGTTTAATGCAATTTCCGTCCCACAGGTGATAATGCTGACTTCTCTCCTCCAGCTCTGGAGGGGCCTAAACTTTTCTTAGGCTAAACTCTTTTCCCTCAGCTCTGCTAAGAGACGAATTCATAGGTTCACCAGAGAACCTCAAACATCTTGCTCCGCCCTAACGTAAGTCCCCTACAGGAACGGACTGATAGGACAGAGTCAACACGGTCTCTTCTCCATCTCTTGGTCCCAGCCATGCAATCCACATACTAGAGGAGGCAGGGGGTCATGTCCACAGGCAGGTAAGCCATCTCCTCCTTGCTGGTGGAAGAAGGGCGATTCCTAACGGCATGGAACAGCAATCGCAAAATACGAATGCTGTTTGGTTGTGGATTTTAAAAGATAAAGAAAAACAAAGGCTACTTATTTGATGTGGGGTACACAGTCATACTCCACATACCAAAACTGCAGTCACAAAGGACCACATATGCAACGGTAATAATGCCATTGTGGTCAGAGATGGACCACACATATGACAGTAGTTCTGTAAGAGTATAATGGTGCTGAAACACTCCTGTCTGCTAGTGATGCTGTAGCCCCTGTGATGTCACAGTGCAATGCATCACCCAGCGCTCGTGGAGACGCTGGCGGGGGCAAACCCACTGTGCTGCTGGTCGTGCGGCACATACAGTTTTGTACGGTGTATAACGACACTAAAGCACTGCGTCCCTGGCCTATTTGTTCAGTGTACTAGACTTCTCATCCATATGTTTAAACGTACTCTTTCTACTTACCAAGAAAAGCTTGCTGTAAAATGGCATGTCGTGCTACATGGGCAGCACCCCGAAACACTTTACGCTTACGTCGCTTCATGGCATCATTTTCCTTTGTGCTTCATTACATGCCTGTTTTGTACACTAACCTACTGTACAGGCTTGTACTCTAGG
This sequence comes from Tonatia bakeri, assembly GCA_004024845.1. Lineage (NCBI taxonomy): Eukaryota > Metazoa > Chordata > Mammalia > Chiroptera > Phyllostomidae > Tonatia > Tonatia bakeri. Next base: position 9,559 of record PVIA01009125.1, on the reverse strand, counting down.
AGAAACAGGCTGTGCTATAAGGTTTGAGTGCACAGGAGGCGGTACCATCTAGGTTTGTGTAAAGTGCACTCTGGGATGTTTGCACAGTGACAAATCACCCACGCTCCCGTTTCTCACAACTTACCCCTCCTGCTAAGGGGCCCACAACTGCACTTTGTGGCTGCAGAACAACACACAGAAACCTCTTTGGATGTAAGACACTGTTTCCACTGAGCACCTCGAAGAGACCAACCTTTGGCTTTTTCCAGCTCCCTTTGTACCCAAGTGAAGATGGGAAGTGATAACCACGAGAGAATTTTTCAATGATCAAAATGTAACCAGACTATTGAACAATTTTAAAAGGCATTACTGAATTTACATTACATGTCAGAGACAGAACACCTCTCACCTCAGTTAGCTTTCCTTGCTCTATGACACCATTTTTATTCCCTTCTTGCCCATGTCTCTGCCGAACGGCTGCCTGTCACATTCAACTGTGGGTGGCTAGGGCCCCACTCAGGACTTACGCCCTGGGAGGCCCTCAGGGATGGCTTGCTCACTATCCAACTTCCCCACCAGAGGCTCTGTGAAGCACAGGCTTGGGTGGGCTCACTGCTGTATGCCCAGCTCTCCAGGAAGGGCCCAGCACAGAAAAAGTTCTTGATCAAGTGTCTGAATGAGTGCTTTCCAGAATGAGTCACTCTGGAATCAGTAACATGAACCCTTTCAAAGTCTCTCGCTTCTTTCACTAATTCCTCATATTTCTGAGTAGGTCGACTCAAACCAAGAAACTACTTATAAGATGAGGCTTTGTATACTTAGGTTTTGGGGATGGTAGTCCTACCTAAACACTGGGAAAACACAGTGATTTACTTGAGAAATTTCCTCTCAAGTTTGAGGCCTGAACGATTTAGTTGAAGGAGAAAAGGACCCGACTAGAATGAAGCTCTGGTCTCCCACTACAGCTTCCCCCCCGCCCATGCGCACTGGGGAGGGATGTGGGCAGTCTGGGGAAGAGAAGAGGAAACAGAGCGGGCCGCACAGGTCTGATGACCGCTTCCCCTCATCGGTTCCTCCAAAAACTGAAATATCAAGGTTTCTCTGTCCTAATTTTTTAGTACATGAAGGTGGCAAATAGAGACAAATGGTATGTTAATACTTCTTATACTACAATGACATTGAAGATGTATATGGGTATTAACCATTATTTCAGTTTTATGCTATGATTTCCTAAGATGTAATGTTTTTGTAGAAGTCTCTTAAGGAAAAAGGTAACTGCTCTGTCCGACTTTGGACAAGAAAAGATACTAAAAGCCACTGGCCCAGGAAGTCTCAAGAAGCCTGTTCTTCGCAGTTTTCTCCTTGGCACGGTCTTTACATGTTCAAATTGGAGCTACTTCAGAAATGTCATTGATAATGATAACACCCCAACCAACCCCAAGACTTGGAGTGATCTGTGCTTACAAAAAGTCCTCCAACAACACATGAAATAATTTACAGGGCACAGGCTGGTGTTGAGTGTGCAGTCATGCTACCTGTCAGTTACAACCGAGGAAAACTTACCTGGGTAGTGAGAGGAGACAGGTCTGGTAGGAAGAGCAGCCGCGGCAGCGGCAGCGGCAACGTCCAGGTGAGGCATGTCACCAGCAGGATGAACGCCATCTGCTTCGAAGCGCTTCGGCATGTCTCCTGCATCTACACGAGCTGCAAACAAGAGTCCCGTGAGTCCTGAACAACTACAGCAAGACAGGGCAGTGCAGGCTGGGGGTAACTCACTGCAGAGTGCGGAAGTCTCAGCCAAAGCAACCATGCCAGACCTTTCCTTGCAAAATCAATTCTAGCCCTGGCTGATGTGGCTCAGTGGACTGAGTGCCGCCCTGCAAACCAAAAGGTTGCAGGTTTGATTACCAGTCAGGGCACATGCCTGGGTTGTGGGCCAGGTTCCCCAGTTGGGGGCATACGAGAGGCAACCAATTGATGTGATGTATCTCTGGCACATTGATCTTTCTCTCCCTCTTTCTCCCTCCCTTTCCCTCTCTCTAAGAAGTAAATGAATAAAATCTTAAAAAAAAAAAAAAAAGAATCAGCCCTGGCTGGTGTGGCTCAGTGGACTGAGCACAGGCCTGCGGATCAAAAGGTTGATGGTTCGATTCTCCATCAGAGCACACGCCTGGGTTTCAAGCCAGGGTCCAGGTTGGGGGTGTGAGAGAGGCAACAGATCAATGCTTCTCTCCCTCACTTTCTCCCTCCTTTCCCGTCTCTCTAAAAATAAATAAATAAAATCTATAAGAAAAGAGCCAACTCTGAGACCCTTGCAGCACAGCCGCTTGCCAGTGCGCTCACTCCTCGAAGTGCGCTCACACTTTAAAGAAGTGGGTTTGTTCGCAAAATTAGATTCATAACCCGACAGGAAAGGGCCAGAAGAATTTACCCGGCTTGCTGATAATCATTTGACCTCCATTTAAATAGCAATTCTTTGCCAGCTACTTTAACAACTTAGTTAAATTTTACTAGCCCTCTCATTTAACTGTGCAAAATATACTTTCACAGTTGGTGCAGAAGCTCACAAGGCGAAATGATATTTATACACAAATACAAAGACTTCGCGGGCTGGAAAGAATCTCAGCGCTTGACTGACGCTACACCCCAATTTTATCCGAAGCAGCGGGCTCCCAAGGAACAATCTAAAGCAGGGCCAGAGCCAGGACACCAGTTTGCGGACACTGAAGCTGATACATTTTCACCTCCATTCTTCCACTAAGAATGGGTTTCTAAATCTGAGCCAGTTGACAGAATCTGTACAATTTAAAGAAAATAACTTATCATCTCATATTTCATAAAAAGGAAAGAAAGTTAAAGAATCACTCACATTAAATCTCAGGCAATCCCAAACTTAGTAAATTAAGGGTTCACTTGTGAGCTTAGCTCCAACTCTGAAATTATTGGTTATCCTGAAATCTTTTAAAAATGGAACTCAAATGTACCCCCTGAAAACATTTATGATATAAAAATGAGGCTATATATCTGTATTTATGGCGTTATCACAAAATACAAATGTCCTAATTTGTAACTGCTTTTTTATAACAATGGATAATGTTTCACCAAAACTAAGCTTTCTACATTTTCAACTTACGAAAACTGGTATTTATATTTGAACTTACATTCAAAAGATGATTCAAATTCTTCATTATCGTTCAAAGATTGCCTGTCCGGATTTGAAAATTCAGTTCTGTCTCGGGGTTCAGTCTGTCTTTGATAAAGACTGGGTTGGAAGAATAAAATTCGTGAGTGTGAAGCTGTAGTAATGTAAGACCCAAGAGCACAGGATGGTGCAATGCTTTTGTGACTCGAGAAGACACTGCAGAAAGTACCTGTGCTCCCTGGGAGCGAGAGCACCTGGCGCGGGTGCCCTCTGTGCACCGGGCAGCACGCTAAGCAACAGCGCCTTCGCTCGGGGCTCCTCAGGGCCACCTGACACCACCGTTGTGCGCAAAGAGGAATGCTGCACTCTCGGTGCTGCTCCTAGGGGTCTGTTTCTTCAAGAACCACAGAACATTTCTTAAAATATTCTGCACACCATCAGCATGAGTCAGCTGAAGATGCAATCTGTAAACACCATGGCATCAAAGTGCCCTAAGTCCCCGTGTGCGTCCTGTCTCTTCTCCTGGCTTTATTTTACCACAAGAGAGAGTAAGATAAAATGTGTGTGTGTACACACACGTATGTATATGTGCATATATATACATGCACACACACACACGTAAGTCCCACATGTGACTCGAATCCCTGCCTGGGTGACCCACTGCCAAACTCCGAAACACAGCCACTCACTCCATCCTGCAGAAAGGCTTGCAGGGTGCTCTGGATTTGGATGGTCCTCGGTGGACCTCTCCACCGAGCAATCAGACCCAACAACCCACTACCACTTCAGAATTTATCTCCGTGGACAGATTAGGATTCTGTTTGTTTGGACATAATAATAAGCCATCATAATTTTTAAATAACTTTAAACGATGTGTGAAACATCTCCAAGTTTAAAAATAAATATACTGAAGTTACTTGCCTTTGCAGATTTTGTGTGTTGCTTTTTTGCCTTTACAAACTGAGTCTATTCATGTCACAATGAAGATGCTTGCTGATACCATAGTGCATATTCTATACATCAGGCTCAGCAAATAAGGAAAAATGCATTGCTAAAAGGGTTTTTTCCCAAGATAATTCAGATGATTCTAAAACATAACGCATCATCTTACGGCCTGAGTGCAAATTCTATACTGCCACAAGGTCTTGTGCATCACCTGAAAAACCCAGGCAAGTCAAGGCTGAGCTGCTGTGCAGCTGACCAGACCTGGCTGAGGCCGACCAGCACGGGGACTCACCCGGCCTCCTGCTCCAGAGGGCTGGAAAGCGAATGCATGGAATGGCTGTGCCTGGACTCAGCAGGTGAAGGCTGCAGCATTCTTTCAGGACGAGGACTAGAGGCAGCACCTTGGGATCGACGCAGACCTAAGGGGCACAAGAAATCAGGACAAGAATGTTACAAATTACCTGGGGAAAAAGGCTACGTGGTTTCTAAGGAGTTCTATTAATTTGAAAAGAAACTCTACTGCTATTTCACAGTTGAGCGTGATGTATAAATGACCCACAGCACTGACAATTCAATCACTCAAGTGAAACTGCAGTGATTACAATAAAACGTATACAAGTAATCAGCAGGAAGGGAAAGCCACTGATTGTTACCCTCCAAACACCTCTGCATACCAAACGAAATGCTGGAACTTGCCACTCTATCCCATCGCCTCCCACACCGACCCTGTGCCATAGGACAGACACTGCTGGCCAGCAGGCAATCATAGGGGCAGCGAGGACGCAACTGCTCAAGCCAGGGATTTCTTAGGCCCCTTCCTGCTTTCTGGGGCTAGCTATTCCTCAGATAAGAGGTCCACCGAGGACCATCCAAATCCAGAGCACCCTGCAAGCCTTCCTGCAGAAGCTCACCTTCCAGGTGCATTTCAGCATCAAGGGTCCGCTGAGCTCTCTCAAGGGCGGTGGTGGAGAAGCGCCTGCCGGCGCCTCTGCGGAGCCGGGAGGCCGCTATGCCCATCCATGCTTCTGTCTCGTCCGCTGCAGGCTGCCTGGGCACAGCGCCTTCATCTGCAAAAACACGTCTTTCCGAGGAACTTAACGTGGCGCCCCTGAGACTTCCTCGTGCCTGCAGGGGAGGTGGGCTGTGGGGCGCTAGTGGGCTTCCCGACTGGGGCCAAGGACGAACTCTTTGACGGTAATCTCTGAAAGCTTTCTCTAAGCATTCAGCCTCACGTTCTAGCCCTCTCATTCTTGCCTTGGTGTTTGCTACAAACTCAAGGTCAGATTCGGGAGAGCTACCATCCGTACTTGCACTTGGATAATTTACGATTCTTGGTGTAACTGTGCCTGCCGTCGGCTGTTCCTGTTTGAAAAGATCTTTCAAGAAATCCTCAGTTATTCCACCAGCAGACAGCATGGATCCGCTGGCCAGAAGCGGCTTTATACTGCGGTAGACCTCATTCTCCAGGACTGCGGGTTACAGAGAGAGAAGGTAACAAGTGAGCTGAAAGTAAACTTCAAATATGCTTGAGGATTTTTTTGAAAAATGAAAAGGTAATAGTAAGAACAAGTATGCACATTAAATCATTTCTGCAGCCACAATAATGCTAATAATTACTTAGTACCATTTACTGAGAGCTTTTATATACCAGCTACAGCTTTATGGGTCTTCTTTTTTTTTTTAGGCCTTCTTTCTTAAAGCGCATTATTTCAAAATCCGTGATACACAATCTTGAAATCCTGAAATCTCTGAGAACCAAAAACGTATTCGTAATTTATTTGATCACAAAATCTCACAGGACCTGAACTTGCTTGGCTGATAAACTTGACCTGAACTAATGTAAACCCATTCATAATCTGTATTTATTCCAGCCAGCATGGATGTTCATACCTGACTGCAAGCATGTTTCACTAAAGGATCCTGCCCCATAACTCCCAAAGCGGTGACAAAATCCACTGTAGGGCAAGTTTCAGATACAGGAATGAGAACCTGCAGTCAAAGCAAGGCTGTGGGCTAAGAACTCCCAGTCCTCCCATACTACAGATGGGGGCCGGGGCGGGGTCACACAGGTAGCAAGGTGTACAGACGCTGAGACCTGCTAACACAAAGCCAGTGCGTGTGGACACTCCTCTCCCACAGCGCCTCCAGGACAACGCACGTGTTTGAAAAGATCCCATCCTCAAACTGTTTTTCATGACTCGTGATCACTGGGATTTCAGCTGCAGGCAGTTTGGCAAACAGAATTGTTGAGAGAAACTAAGGAACAGGAAGGAGAAGAACTGGGTAAAGAGAGAAAAATAAAACTAGTGCGGGAGAAAGGAACAAGGACCGGTGAGGAAAGAGTGCAAATGGGAACTGAGAACAGCTCAGAATCAGGAAGCACAAGAAACCAGCTCAGATGCTAACACGCAGAAACTTCCTTTGAGCTCCTTTCAGTGAAAGAAGGTACCGAAGCTTCAGTACGTCTGATGAAGTAGCAAGGGCGGCTGACATGCCTCCTCAGCGAAGACATGGAACAACCTGACAGCAGTAACCATTCTGAGGGTCTGACGTGACCTGGGTGCTCGACGGGGACCCATTTCTTTAGCTTCTTCACCACGGCACAGGAGATATTCTTATCCCCACTACAAGTGAGGAAACCGAGGTCCACAGAAGTGACATGTGCCCACCATCAATCAGCTAACGTCAACATCCGGGTACAACAGAAACATTACACATAATCAACCTAACTTATGCTGACGTGACATAAGCCACCCTGCTTCTCCCATGTTTACTCATCTCTCAAGAAATATGTAAACACCGGGGAGTCAGAATTCATATTATCAGGGTAACAAATATCAAAGAAAAGCCTAGGTCCACGATGAATTCGGGGACCTCCGCATCACCAACACACCTTTCCTATTAGGGGTATGAGGTTCTTGCAATCCATGGGACACCTGTAAAAGTAAACCATGTTAGCGGATGACCCAGTTGGTGGTATTCCTGGAATTTCAGAAGAGAGAGTTTTACTTCTAAAATGATATATTTCTATGGCTTTTCCCCTACTATGAGAATTCTTAAAAATTCAACAAGTAACGATCATTATATTTCCACATATGCCTGAAGTTTTACACATACACGTACACACTTATAGGTTAAAAATGTCTCTAACCTGTCTCCGTCTGTTTCAGCTGTCTTTTTAAATCATCCACCTGCACAGTTAATCTCTTCACAGAGGCTTCATACTCCAGTATCTGGGCCTTCAGCTTTGTAGAACGCTCGATCTGAAAAGATTTAGAGAACAAAAAGAAATCAAATCAAAGAATGAAAAAAACGAAACGAACAAAATGAAATCCCAGTTCACTTCAAAGGAACAATTCCATCATCGGGCTTACTCTCTTTCACCAGTTCTGAGCAGCTCTGTACCTGTAATGTGCAGGTCCCTAGACAATGACGATAGAACACACACATAAATTTCCCACCTCCCTTTCCACTCATCTCAAAGAATAGCTACTGCAGGGCACGGGGCAGGCACCAGAGAGACAATGTCAATGTGCCTAAGTCACAAGGTGAGGATCAAGAGACACTAACGGTGGGCACCACCAGGACTGGACAATTTTATGTTCATGTGCGTTTGCTTTCCTCTGGGTTCTATTATTATTATGAATACAGAATCACATAACCATGCACTCATTTTCTTGGACAAGACAGGGTATGTAAGATACCCTTACATATTAGGTGAGTAGTTTTTGACGTTGAAATCGATCTGATTTACACTGGTCTGACACATGCCAAATTTTACACGTGCACACAGTGACCAGCCTAACACCCGGCCCAGCGAAGACCAGTACTCACTTCACTCTGCAGCTGCTTGTGCAGGGCTTCCTTGTGGGCCTCGAACTCCTTGTGCCCTAACAGGATAGCAGCTTTTGCCTTCTTTAATTCCTTCTGAAAACTCAGCAGCTCAGGAGATGGCTGAGCTATGCCTAAGAAGGTAAAAAAGCCTAGTGATCAACAACCATAAGTTTCCTCATTTAACTTAACAAAAGCATCCAAAGAGATTTTAAACGGTTATTTATTTTCTCTGTAATTAATATTATAATATTAATTAATATTATATTAATATTATCTATATAATATTAATATAATATAATTAATTATAATTATTATAATATAAATTATTGTAATATAAATAATTAATATAATTATATTATATATTATCTATATAATTATAAAAACTATATAAGGGATTACATAATTATTATATATATATAATTATAATATATATTACAATTATATATATAAGGGAGCAGTAAGGGAGACAGCATTCAATATATTAATAATATTAATATAATTATATAATAATTATATAATGTAATTAATAATAATATTATTTCTTTTCTCATATAATTAATATTATATTAATTCTATTAAATGGACTAAGAGCAATCCTGACCCACAAATTTCAGAAGAATGTAATGCATGCAAATGCAAACTTCACTATTCTTCCTAGTCCTACTCCAAGTAAAAATTCTTTTAAATCCTCAAATTAACTTGAAAGACTGCCACTTTCCACTACCACACACAGACATTGTAGAAGGTACCCTTCATCAAAAACGGTTGATGACTACCCCGAGGTCCAATCCAACCTGTGCATCTGTCCCGTGCATTCTGGGTCCAGGCACAAAGCAGATGGGGTTCCCTCATTTCAGTCACAGGAGGACCCGCTAATAAAGGGTGACTCATGTAGGGTAGCAACAAAGGATGGCTGTGTTCCCTGGGCGGGTAACAGGGTCATACTCTTACCATCCTTGGGCCTAGAGGATCAGGGAAGGACGAATTCCCAAAACTGGAGAGAATGAGCTGGCATAGGTGCACAGCGCTGGTGACAGGCCATCTGGAGGCACTGGGACCTTGCCTATCTGAGAGGCACAAGGCCAACCCAGAGCCACTTTACACAAGGAGGGAGGAGCCAGGGGAGAGGGTTGCAATGAGGGCATAACAACAAACTTGACTTGACACTCATCCCTCCTTCCCAGTGCTGAAGGTGTCCCTACTGGCCAGACTCGAGCAGCAGAGAGTGAGGGGATGCCAGTACAATCCAGAGAGGCACATTTGTACAGTTTAAAAGTATTTCTTCTTAGTGACACTATTAATTATGCAATAGCAAGCAAAAAGGAAGTAACATGCCATGTTTTAAAGGAAGTAACTATATAATTGTATTTAATATATTATTAATATAATTATATAAATATATTAATATTAATATGGGTAATAATAATATATTGTTTATATATAAGGGAGGAATATATATATAATTATAATAATACATATACATAAGGGAGCAGTAAGGGAGAAGCATTCAATATTATATTAATAATATTAATATAATTATATAATAATACTTATGTAATCATTAATTATTATATTAATTATGCAATAGCAAGCAAAAAGGAAGTAACATGCCATGTTTTAAAGGAAGTAACTATATAATTATATTTATATAATTATATT
>PVIA01009124.1:0-64218 GCA_004024845.1 Tonatia bakeri | reverse complement strand
GGCATTGTATTTGCTCCATTTGTCTGGCTGCTAATTCTTCCCCCACTGCTGTTGCGTGGCGTTTTCTTTTGTCTTACTCGTGTGGGTCTCAGGCCTCTCTCTTTCCTCATCTATTTCATTGCTTTGGGGGAGCACATCCTGCAGGGGTTCCTCAGGTTGCCCGGTGCTGCAGGGCTGGCGGGTGCAGTGATGACCTCTCGCACACCTGGGTCCTCCGGAACAGGGTCCAGTCTGCGAGGTTGCCCAGTGTGCGTGGTTAACTGTCCTTGCCCCGGATAATGGCATCTTTAATTTGGAAAGCCCCTTACTTTTTCCCTGCATTACCTGTTCTGTTTTGGGGATCTCATTTGTATTTCTAGTTTGCCCTCTCATTTCGGAGAATGACCTTCAGAAAGGTGTGTTTAACATTTTCTCCAATCACAGCTAATGTTCAGTGTTATGTGGGCTTCGGGTGCACAGCACAGTGGTCAGACATGTACGAAACTTACTCAGCAATCCCCCAAGAAGTCTAGTGCCCTGAGGTGAATTTTTTAAAAAGTAAAATTTTGACATCTCCTATGTCTGAAAATATTGTTATTTTCTTCAGACATTTTATTGGTAATTTGGCTGGGTATAGAATTCTAGATGAGAAAGAATATCCCTTCAGAATTCTGAATGAATCACTCCGTTGTGTGTTTTCGGTTCTGTTGGGGAGTTTAGAGCTCCTGTGGTCTTCTTTGTCCTCCGCATTCGAAGGGCCCTGTTCCAGTGGGCGCTCCGTAGATCCTTTGAACGTGGAAACGTGTCCTTCAGTTCTAGGAAACCTTCTTTGTTTTGAAGATGACCTCCTCTCCTCCTCTTTTCTCTGATTTTTCTTCCCAGCACTCTTCCTGTTTGGCTGTTGGACTGCCTTCCAATATCCTTATCTCTACTGTTCTACTTTTAATCTGTTTTCATTTTTGCTCTGGGATGTTATCTTAACTCTATGTTCTTTACCCTTTTTATTATTTTAAATTTTTAAAAAATAACTGCCTTTGATCAGGTCTTTATTCCCAATGAGCCATCCACAGTGATTCGATCTTTATGGAATAAACAAATTGAAGTTGAGGACGCGGCTTCTCCCGGGGTGGGTTTCTTTTCCACGGGCTTCTCAGCGGCTGGGTTCTTGGTAGCCGCAGCCTTTTCCCCCACAAAGGCTTCTTCTGCTTCACACCTTCTTCTTTCCTTCTCTCCCCTGGGCTCCGTGCCTGGGAGCCCCTTCCCATCTGATTTGGCTTCTAGTGCAGCTGCTGCTTTATCCCCCCGGAGCTTGCGGTCTGGCCTGGTGTAGAATGGTGTTCCGGCACCTGGCCCCGCATGTGGGTTTAGCTCCAACACGATTCCCCGGTTCCTCACTGGATCCTTCTCCAGGACTCTGGATGGATCTTCTTGCCTGGTGCTCGGAGCGCTCTTTGGATCTCCAGGCTTTTCAAGGTTCTGCCCAGGTCTATACTGAGCATCTGGCGTGTGGAAAGGCCAGCGTCACTGCTGAGGAGGCAGCTCTACACCAGGTGCCACATGGACCGTGTAACCTGCAGGAAGCACTTTGAGTCCAAATTCGGAAATGGCCTGTGTGCCCACCAGGAGCTGTACCTCATTAAGATGTCCTCATATGTCACCTAGCATCCATGTTCTGGTCCAGGATCCCAGCTCTGAGACCACAGGGCCTTCGGTGGTCCTGTCTCCTCAGGGCCCCTTGGCTATGACGGTTTCTCAGACTCCGTTGTTTTGGTGACCTTGACAGTCTTGAGGAGGACTTGGCAGGTGTTCTGGTGGCACATGCGTGGTTGTGGTTGAGCTGATGGTTTTCTCGTGCTGAGGCTGGGGCGCAGGGCTGTCTGGGAGGAGCAGCACGGCTCCCGGGCCGTCACACCAAGGGCGCACGCACTGGGCGAGACTTCCCGCCATTGACCTTGATTTCCTGGCTGAGGTCACGTGTGTCTAGGTGTCTCCACTACAAAGTGACTCTCTTTCCCCCGTCCATACCAGGTGCTCTCTTTAGTCTCCAAATGTAAATGGTATCTTTTATTTGTTTCCATCAGTGTTTCTTAACAGAGGGGCAATTTTTCTTCTCAGGATGTTTGGGAAAAATAGCCTAGAGTAAAGCAGAATAGAATAGAATATAGCTTTCCCTGTTTTGTGAACATATTTTCTTATCTTTCTTAGAATATTGATAATATGTCTCCTTTCTTACGCTTCTGGCATGAGTTTTCACTCAGCCGGTTGTCCGTCTGCTTCCTCTAACTGACGAGCACAGTCCGCCTGTGCACGGGGTGACTACTCGTGTTGTTGGCTCGTGTCTTCGGTCTTTTTAAAGCATTTCTCCTTATCTTACTTTTTCTAGGCAATTCTTTTCTAGTTCTTAGCTTTCGTTTGATTACTTTCTTTTATTGTTTATATCCTCTTTTTAAAATCTGTTTCCTCTCTGCTTTTTATTGAAGTATACTTAATATATAGTAAGATGCACAGACCTTCAGTGTATGGCCTGATTTTCTCTGCAAACACACAATTTTATACCATCAGACTTTTTTGCCTTTTTTGTTTGTTTGTTAACATTGTTAAGATATTCGGCATTTGCTGGCCTCTGGTGCTTGCGTTGGAAAGTTCACTGTCATTCTCGTAGTCAGCCCCTTAAAGACGAGCTGCCTTTACTTCTGGGGACACAGTTAAGGTCTCCTCCTAGTCTCCGGTGTTCCAGTCTCACGTGTATTCATGCCTCGCCTCATTCCATTGCATTCTTGGTGGTATCTTTATATGCACGTTCCAGTTCCTGAATTCTCTTTTCAGCTTTATCTAATTTGCTGTTTAACACACCTATCAAGTTCTTTATTTCAACCATTATGGTTTTCGTATATAGAAACTACATTTTCCTCCTCAACCTCTTCTTAATTATTCAGCCTCTTTTGTTTTCTCGTCTTTGTGTTTGTGCCCTTTTTCCTGTAAATATTTTATACATCATTTCCGCAACTCAGGTTCTGAAAATGTCAATATGGGAGAGAAGATTGTTGTTTACTCTTTCTGCTGATTCTCATTCACAGAGTCCTGCCTTATCACACACTAATCTTTTTCTAGGGTGATGGTTTTATTTCTTTATGGCAACATACATGGCAGTCTTCGATGAAGAGCGCATCGCTTGGTCATGACCTGTGGCCCTCCGGGTTACATCTGCTTCTCCACTGCTCAGTGCTTCTCCGCCGCTGCCCCGGAGCCACACCAGTGAGGGTGGACATTCCAGCCCAGAGTTTCCTCTGCTGTTGGCCCTGGGCGCTGTGTCCCAATAGTGGTGCTTCCATTGCTCTTTGCCCTTGGGACAACAGACCCCTCCTGGCTCCTCTGCTCAGGCTGCTCGTAGCTCATGTGCATTTTGTATTTAGTGTGATGAATGTTCCCTGACGAAACATTTTCTCATTTGACAGCAGCAGTGCCACAGAGTGCACTTGACAGCCATGAAGCCAGAGGCCGTGTTCGGAGATTTTCTTTTTTTTCCTAAGCTCTTCAGCCAGGAACCCAAATGTGAGCTTAGAAAAATGTCTCAGGCTCCAATGTTTCGGAGATCATATCTCTAGATAAAATTCTACACGAGAAACTTCGTTCAGAATTTAGTGCCAGGAAAGCCTTGTCTTCCCCGAGGGACTGGCTGGCTTCCTCTGCCTTTTGGCAAGTGCATTGCAATCCATCTTGTTCCCTTTCGTCCAAGCTGCCTGGAAGTATTGGGCAACACGGATGCCACATCATGTCAGTTTTTCTAGGCCTTAGGACTGGCTTCCTTCTCAGTCTCAAAGTCATAATTTCTGGTTTGTATGTACATGCTAACAGATTTATAGCCCATTTACCTCCGTATCTCTTTTATGGAAAGAGTGAAGTTATAAGTAAACTAAGTTAAACTGTATAAACATTTTGCATTTCCTTCCCTTGTGTTCTTAAGATATCAAGAGGGAAGGCGTGACCTGAAACATTCAGGCAGACTGCTCTGGCTGCAGGTTCTGAAGCTCCGTCCCTCCCTCCGCTCCCTCTCCTATGGGCAGACGCAGCTCCGCTCTTCTGGACTCTATTCTCCGCCCACATCCTTTGCCTGCATGGTGGGTCGGAGGTAGAGTGAATTGTTTCGGGGCTTTGCCCAGCTTAAGGGTGAGAACTAGACCTTGCCTACATTCAGACAGTTTCCAGGGGCGTTCAGAGTGGACTGACGTGCGTTCTGTTTACAGCAGGTGGGAAGGGGTGGGTGTTTTCATCCCCACACTTAGATGGCAGAGCAGGGTACCCTTGCCAGTCTCATCTGTGAGCTCTGACTCTGGCCCTGCCGCGTCCGTGGGCTCACAGAGACTGACGGCTAAGTAAAGTGCAGAAGAGGCGGGCCGTGGGGCTAGCCTGCCTGTTCATATCCCTCCGCCACTCGACGCGTACTCATTGCGGCGCCTTCAGCAAAGCTACTCAGCCGCTCTGTACCGCGGCGTCCTCACCTGCAAAGCACGAAAAGTGATAGTGTCCTGTACTGCTATGAGGGCAAAAAGATTAAATGTGCAAAAAAAGATTAAATGTGGGAAAAGTGCTTAGAACATATCAAAAGTATTCATAAATGTTAACCATTATTACTATTTTAAAATTCTTGTTACCATCATTATTATCTCTGTAGGGATTATATTGTACAGAGAAGGGACCATTGGAACTTCCCAGTTGGCACATTCTGGGGACATTTCCCCATCTCATACTGAACTTACCCGTGGGCGTCTCTAGTTCAGACCCACTGCTTTATTATTACAGCTCGCTGCTCTCAGGGCCCCTGTGTCCTCCCCTCCCCCCCTCCCCTCCCCTCTCCTTCCCTCCACTCCCCTCTCCTTTCCTGCTCTGCCTGGCCAGCCTCACCCACCCTCCTGACCCCAGGCTGCCTCATAATCCGATGCCTGCAATTCTTTACCAGCTTTTCCTCTGGGCAGAGGTGCTCTATGTCCAAGTCACTGTCAGCCCTTCCCCCTCCTCCCCCTCTCAGAGGGGCTTCTAGCATCCTTCTAGAGGATCTGGGTCACTACAGTTCATTTTTTCCCCTCATTTTTCCATTCACTCATTTATTCATTCATGCCAGTAGTGCCTCAGGCTCCTGCCCCCTCTGAGGTTCATGACTCGTCCCCAATTCTGGGGCTGTGTCGTCCGTGCTTCACAGCCCTGACACAGGCCCCTGCTCTCCCTGTGAGCAGAGTACTTGGCCCGTTGAACCCAAACCCGGCGACTCTGACTGCAGTTCAGCTGACCTCTCCAGGCCCATCTCAGGTTATGCACTGGGCGCCTCTGATGGCTCCACAGCCCTGGGAGCCCTGCTGGTGACTGCTGGGCCCAGGGAGCCTGTGGTGCCAGGAGCACAGTTCATGCCTGGAGACAGGCCAGTGACTGATCACAACCCACGTGGGAGACTCCATGCTGAATCCTGAGCGAACCCCAGGTCAGAGCTGGCAGTGTCAGAGGAGCGCAGGCCAGGACACTGGGTGTGTCTCTGGTGACCCGCTTTTCGAGGACCCAGCCCTGACTGTGGGCATGCCACTATTGTAGTCAAAGGCTCAGTGTCCCCACTGCCATCTGATGCCACCCACATGTGGCTCTAGATTTCCTGGGACCCAGAGACAAGTGTGCATGTGCAGGTGACAGAAAAAAATGCTCTTTCTTCCTCCTGATCCAGCTTGATGACAGGGCAGAGGTCTCCCAAGGCCATTATTGGATACTGATTATTGGGGAGGTGAACAGGGGACTACTGGGCAGCACTGCTCTCTTGGTTGGAGCCTCAGTGGGGTGTGTGCCACAGTGTTCAATGCCTGTGACCCTCAACCAGCACCTCTGAGTGACGAACTGCCCCAATGGCGTAGTCACCCGTTGTGCCAGTCTGCCATTACAGTGCAGGCTGGTGGCTAACACAACAGAAGTTTGTCTCCCCACAGTTCTGGAGGCAGGAAGCCCCAGTGAAGGTGTCAGCTGGTTTGCTGTCTGAGGAAAACCCTCGCCCTGGGGTGCAGACGGCCACCTTCTCACTGCGTCCTCACACGGCCTTTCTGCTGTGCAGAGAGAGAATTTAAGGTCCAGCGTCTCTCCCTCACCTCATCAGCCTCCAGTTCTGTCAGATCAGGGCCACACCCCTTATGACCTCAGTGACCTCTTGGAGGCCCGGTCTGCAAATACAGCCACACTGGGCATCAAGGCTTCAACATGTGAATCCTGAGGGGACACCGTCCAGTCCATGACAACCACTGCCCTGCCAACATGTCTACTTCCTGGCACCTGGCCGCCAGTGCTCTCACCCGTCACCTCTGCACGCAGGGCTGCACCAGGTCCAGCTCTGGCACCCTCTTGACATTGCCAGAATCAAAACCAAATGTGCCCTTCCAGGCAAATGAAAAGCTAACTTTATTTGAATAATGTTATAAGGTTTCTACTACCCCTTCCTGATATAACGGAGACCCCCTAGGGTGTTGCGAAAGCGGACCTGGTCGCTCCCCTTATCTCCTTGCCCTGCCCTGCTGTGGCTTCTCCAGCAGTGGAACTGGAAACAGACCAGGTTGCCAAAACAAACCCTGGCATTTCCACACAAAGGAAAGAGGGACTTAAATTGCACTTTTAAAATAGTGGCAGTATGTTCACACTGGCAGCTTATACCTCATAAAATTCTGTTCTGGGATTTGTGGAAGGCACGGGTTTTAGATCGGCAGTGACTTAGGGCCTGGAGTGAGTGCCCACCCTGGAGAGGCCCCGGCTGAGGGCCCTGTGTGCTTGTTCAAGTGTGGGAGCCCTGCTACCGAGGAGGTGGCTCTGCTTTGGAAGGGCCTGGAATCCCTTGTCTGCAGCCCCTGTGGCCCGCAGGTCAGACCCGCCAGCCACCTCTGGCCCGCTGAAGACCCGATGGGCCAGGAGAAAAAGTTCTTTGCTGGATTCGCCTCTCTGGGCCCCTCAGCATGCAGGGACTGCCAGCTGGTCTTCTGGAGCTGCTTGCACCAACGGGCTTTCATGAGGCTGTGAGGGTCGTGGGCAGGAGGGGCAGAAAACTCTGAGAAGGGCTGACAACCCTGTGGCCAGAGCCCCACCCTGTGTGGGGACCCCTGCTTCCCAGGACTCCTTTGTTAGGAGCTGAGAGGGCTGGATTGAAACAGGCCTGCATCCACCACAGAGCGTGTGTTCTGCTCCAGGAGCAGCGGAGGCCTGGAGAGCTCCGGGCCAGCAGGGCGGCAGCGAGGTGCGCTCAGGCTGTGTCTGCAGGTGGCTAAGGGCGGGCATCTGGCATGGAAGGTGTCTCTGGATCTCTTGGGCTCCAAGGCTCCAGAACAGTGAGCAAAGGGCCCCAGGAGAGCACCTCTCCCTCGTGGTAAGGATCAGAGCACTTATTGATTTCTTGCTGTCCCTGTAAAATGCTTGAAAACGAGGGTCCCCAACCAGACAGAGTCCCTTCCCTCAAGCATTCTCTACTTTAAGGCTGAGGGACCGACCCATGAACCAGCAGGTAAAGGTTCACTGATGGGTAACACACACGTGGTGCTGCCTAAGTGCCAGGACCTCAGTGTTCAAGCACCTAACACAGCAAATGAGGTCATGAATCCTTCCTGTGACCTGTGAAGTGAGCATGACCAGTACCACCACTCTCCAGACGAGGACACTGAGGCACAGAGAAGTTCGGTGACTGAGCCTTGGTCCCGAGCCAGTTGAGGTTGGCACTGCCGTGCTTCGCAGGAGCCAGGCCTCCATCCATGCTCTTCCCTCCAGGCTGGACCCTGGAGAGGGTGGGGGCCTGCGATGGGACCAGGCACTCCAGACAGACGAAGGAGGTTGTCGTGGGGGGAAAGGGAGGAAGACATCTCTGGAAGGGCATGCGTGTGCAGATGTGGGGACGTGCTGAAGCACCAGCCTGTCAGGAGTGGGGACCAGTCTGGCCTGGCTGGGTTCAGGTTCATGTGTGACCACCTGGCAGCCAATGAGTGAGTAGAGACTGAGGTGGAAAATGGGCAGCAAATGTGGCCTTTATGGGCCCGCCCGGTGTTACAAAATGATTTTTTATATGGTGCTAAAATACACATACCGTAAACTTTACCACTCGAACCATTTTGGAATGTGTGATTCAGTGGCGTTAAGTCCATTTATAAGACTGTGCAAACATCACCTCTGTTTCATTCTGGAACATTTTCGCCTCCCCCTAGGAAACCCTGTCCCCATGAAGCAGCTGCCCCATCCCCTCCCACAGCCCCTGCAGCCACTCGTCTGCTTCGTCTGGGTGAGTTTGTCCAATCTGGGGGCGCCTTTACCGAAGCCACAGAAACACAGTCAGGCAGGATGCGGCCCCTGGCATGGGCTCCCTTCACCCCGCGTTCTTCCTTCGAGGCTCACCCGCTGCGGCATGCATCAGAGCTGCTCTCCCGTCTACAGCCGGACAGTCAGCATGCCTCTCGGGGGCGACCGTGGACACCCCATTGCACCCCATCCCTCCCACCCTGCGTGGTCGTGCTCCTGGTCCGAGCCACACGCCAGCGTTACCTGCTTGCATGATCCGTTTCCACCTGTGTTTAGAACAGCGATTTAGACCTTTTTTATCTTCTGGCACACATAAACTAATTACTACAACTCTGCAGCACCCCCAAAGATATATTGTTTTTTGTCAGTCTGACCAAAAAAAGTATAATTTTGATTGATTTACAAAAAAAAATGATAATAGTAATTATTTACTCTTTTTGCTCCAAAGTGACTTTTTAAAAAAATCAGGTGCCTATAGAAATACGTAAATACATAAAACCAGAAATACGTAAGGATTTCTGGTACCAAGAATTAACCAATCAGACACAAACCTCTGTTATGTGACCTGCATATTTATGGCTCAAGACGGCATCACTTCAGTGGCCATTGTGTTGTCGGTTGTTATTTTCCTATTTGACAATCTGAGGGAAAAGAGGTCAGTGCTCCTGACTAGTCAGGTGTTGCATGTTTTAAAAATTCTTGTGGCACATCGGTTGGAAGTCATTGATTTAGACAAAAGCATTCGGTCCAGACTTTGTGGACCCCGACCGTGGTTCTGGGGGTTTAGCCTTTTGTCTGAAGGCAGCAAGTGGCTGCCCAGTGTGTGGATCCCCCTCTTTTAGGGGGAGCTATGTCTGTGCCTGGCGACCCTGCCAGGGGCTGAGGCCAATTGTCCCCAGAGGCATCCCGTGCAGAACACGCAGAAAGGGCCATCCTTCTCGGGCAGTTTATAATAGAGACCAGAGGAGAAAGCCATCCTCCTGGGGCCTGGACCAGCTTGCACTGAGGGATTGGCAGAGGCGGAGAAGAGGGGAGAAAAAAATCACTCGAGCGCGGGGCGGGGCCCAAATGTGCTCCGTCTTTTAGAAATGTCCCCTCTCTCTCTGTGGCTGTCTCTGACTCTGCCTGAGCTAGCAAGCTCAGGGCGTGGCGAAGGAGAGGGGAGAACAAGGTACTAGAAACAATCAGCTTCCCACAAAGGATTGGAGGTGGTGATGTTCTAAAAAGTCAAGCTCGTGAGGTGTACAGTAAAATGCGGCCTTTTAGGCGTTCAGTTTTATGAGCTGTTGACACATGGTCTTTTATTGTGGTGACACATACACAACATAAAACCTACCATCCTAACCGTGTTAAGGGTCCAGCTCTGTGGCACTAGGCGCATTCACAGTGCTGTGTGGCCATCACCACTGAGAGTCCCCAAGCCCTTTCACCTTCCCCGACTGCAGCTCGGCACTCAGCCAACACTGGTTCTCCACTTCCACTCCCAGTAAACTCTCTCCTACCTTCTGCCTCTTCAAATTCGCCTCCAAGATGCTGCTCACACGCAGGGTAGGTAAGTGGAACTGCACCACATTTGTCCCTTTTGTCTGGCCTATTTCACTGAGCATGATGTTTTCCAGGCTCGGCCATGCTGCGACCTGTGTCCGGACTTCCTTCTTTTTAAGCCTGAATATTATTCCATTGTGTGTGTAGACCAGGAGTCCCCAACCGCTGGGCCGTGGACCGGTACCAGCCATGCACGGCCTGTTAGGAACGGGGCCACAGAGCGGGAGGCAAGTGGTGGCCAAGCGAGCAAGAAGTCACTCGAGTTACCACCTGAGCTCTGCCTCTGTGCCCCCACCACGGCCCCCCAGCCTTGAGAAGCTATCTTCTCAAGAAACCACGAAACCAGCCCCTGGTGCCAAAAAGGCTGTGGACCTCAGGTGGGGACCACGTTTCATGTCTGTCGATGAAGAGTTTGATCACATCATGTGTGGGCCATATGGATAACGCTGCCCTGAACACGCATGTTCAAGCCTCTGTCTGGGCCCCTGCTTTCACTTCTGTGGGGTGTTTATTCAGGAGCACAGTTGCTGGAGCAGATGGTGATTGTGTGTTTAATTTTTGAGAACCCTCCACACCGTTTTCCAGAGTGGCTAGACCATGTCACATTCCCACCAGCAGTGCACCGGGGTTCCCACTTTCCTGCAGCCTTGCCAACGCCCGTTGTTTCCAATGTCTTTGTGGGGGCCGTCCTCATGGGCGTAACACAAAACCTCGCTGTGGTTAGTCCTACGAGTCCAACAAGTGTCTACAGTCATTAGATGTGATTTGGGGAGAAAACTGACATGCTGTACACGGGTGCACTTTTCGAACGCCCCCTCTTGGGCAGTGAGAAGGAGGTTTCTGGGGAGCGTATGGGGCAGGAGATGGGGACCCCCCAGACTGAAGGTGAGAAATGCAGCTGGCAGTGGTCCCTGTAGTGGATTGGTTCATGGGAGGCTGCCTCCTTGGGGCCCCACACAGACCATAGACAGGGGGAAGGTGAGGAAAATGAGGTGTCAGAGACAGGCTGCTGGGCGGTACTGGGTGGCTGCTTTCGGCCACACCCTCCTCCCCACTTTCCAGTCTCCTCTCAGGTGGGGTTGACAGTTCCCGTCGTTTCTTCCTGGCTCCTCACTCACTGTGGTCCGAGAGAGCCCTGCCTCGCGAGGCGACTGGAGTAGAAGGCTGTCTGGCGGGAAGTGCAGCAGGGAGGCTGCCGCACCGCTGGACGCATCGGTCCCCTGCTCACTGATTGCGGGTGTGTTGCGGGTGAAGTCGGAGAAGTGCTTGGACATGGTTTCCTTCATCTGAAGCCTTGCAGGTGGAAGCCTTGTGTTTCTTTATCCTGGAGCTCCTGCCCAGAGCCTCCGTGGTTCACGTCCCATAAGCGCCACGGGTCTCTGCATGCTTCCAACCCTGTGCGCCGTGTTGTCCGACCAAGGGGCTGCCCACTCTGCAAATTAAGTTTGAGGATAAAGAAGTCAATGGGTTCAAGATTCCGTGACTGATAGATGTTGCATTTTAGAGCAAATGTTGAAAACCACTTGAGATCTGGTGCGGGTGGAGACGAGGGGGAGGAAGAGAATATATAGTGTATTCTGCCCCGAATTATCCCCAGAAATCAGTATGTGTGGGAAAGCGAAAGAAGCTCTGTCCCCTGGATTGAGAGGTTCTGGATCTGGGGTCAGGGATTATGCTCCGATCTGTCAGACATTGAGACGACGACTGGAAAAAGCAGCGGTCTCCTGTCTGACGGGGCTTCTCCTGGGAAAGCCCTGGCAGAGTGTGCTTGGAGCTCCGTCACCCTCCCGGCATTCGGTCTGATTTCATATGAATCAGGAGGGCCAAGGGAACTAGATGCACCAAGCCTGCCAGTGATAGCGCATCCTCAGATTTGTCCCCTCTCGGGGAGTGACAGTTCAGACAGTATTCAGGACGCACCTGGCGCCCTGCATCATGTCACGTGATTCTCACAGTAGCCCCATCGGGTTGTGCCTCACATCCTTGTTTACAGCGTCAGGAGGTTACACAGCCCACCCAGGATCTCATGGCCACACATGCCCTTCGTCCTGAGCCCTTCCCCAAGTGAGACAAATGCCCACGAGGACAGAACCGATGGGGCAGGAGCACAAAATTCTCTCTCGAAGTGTATGACCCAGTATACAATGTTCTATTACTCAATCTTCGGTCGGAAATTGTGACACATGCCACGACATGGATGGACCTTGAGGACATTATGCTTCTCAGCAAGGTAAGTCAGAGAAGGACAAACACTGTGTGACCTCATTTACACGGAATCTGAAGAAGCCAGACTCATAAAACTGGGGGTAGGACGGCTGTTACCAGGGGCTGGGGAGGTGCCTTGGGGGAGCGCTGTGCGAGGGCTCAGACTGCAGCTGCGGGATGAATACGTCTGGGGATCCAGTGCACGGCTGAGTGGGGGGAGTCGGTAACACTGCATCGCAAACTTCCCAGTCACTCGGGGACCAGATCTTCATGGTTCTCACCAACAGGGAAAGAAGTGGTGATTATACGGTGCAGTAGGTAACTGTGCAGTGGATGTCTTTGACCTCTCACAGTGATTCACCCTTCGGTATTTTCTGTGTGAGATGTTGGGACACAGTGGGGGCCCCTCCATAACCCCGACCCTTCTGCTCTCCCAGGTCAGGTAAGGGCCTTGGCCACCTGTGCGCACCATGTGAATAGAACGGTCCTGATTCTGCAAGTTCCTGACTCTCGCGGGACATTCCCGCGTCAGGTTTACCGTTGAGGTTTTCGATAGTAAAATTCCTACCTAGATTTACATATTTGTGGCACATATGCGCCGGTTTAACTAACTGCTGTTCTGTAGGTACACGTCAGGCAATGTGGTCATTTCAGACAGGAGTAGCTACCTAAGACATCGTGATCTGAAGGCAGACGGTTCTTGCCATTTATTATAGGTCTAGGAATTTGCCATTTACATTCCTTTCTGTTTGGATTCTTTCTTATGCCAAGTCTCTCCCCCACCACCATCACTGCCACCATCGCCACTGCTGTGGCATCTGGGAGCCAAAGTTCCACTGACGAACTCAGGGTGCTGGCAGGAGTTCCTCCTGGTGTCAGGTGCTGTGTTTGCACTTAGCGTACTTGCCCCAACATTTCCTTACAAACAAAGTCATACTAGTTTCATATTACTGGAATGAATGCATAAGTGGGAAATAAATGCATAAATTGGCCTGTATCCCATTGTTGGAATTTTAGGAGTACATTTCTACATAGTTCATTAAGTTGTTAGGAGGTCAGATGGCCAACACTGTGTGGTAATTCCTCATTACCTGGCAAAGCCTCCTCATTCATTCATTCATTCAGACATCTAAAGGCACCTCTCTGGCCTGGACTCTTTTTTAATAAAGATTTTATTTATTTATTCAGAGAGAGGGGAAGGGAGAGAGAAACATCGATTGGGCCCCCAACCAGGAACCCAGCCTGCCACCCAGGCATGTGCCCCTTCTGGGAATCAAACTGTTGACCTTTTGGTTCACAGGCCAGCACTCAATCCACTGAGCCATACCAGCCAGGCCTGGACTCTACATATATGTTCTCTTATCTGCCAGAAAGAAATGAATCATTGTTTCTGACCCCATCATGCCTGCAGTTTGGGGAGCCAGACACAGAAGTGGTCATGATGTCACATGGTCTCCTGCACTGTATGCATGGGGCGACATGGGGGAGGGGTGAGTAGTGCTGCATGGGCAAGTCAGCACGGTTTCAGAGGGGACCCCGGAGCCGGCCTTGAGCGAGCCCCCATCCTGTTCTTTCAAAAAACTGCTCTTCATTTTCATTGGTTATTTTGCTTTGCTTCATTTTCAATAAATTTGCCATGAGAATCATCTCCTAAACAGAAAGAATGGAAACCAATTCGTTTTCAAAATCTCGAGTCTGGCACAGAGCTGGTGCCCACTCAGTGCGTTCTGTAGTAGAAGGAAGCCAGTGGGCACTGCTGGGTCTCTGTTCCTTCCGGCAGGAACGGAGGCAAGCTCTGCCGCACACTGCTCCCAACCGCTTTGTGTGGGAAGGACAGTCAGGCTGGAGCTGGAACCCACAGACAAGTCACACTGAATCTAACATTGGAAGAACACACGAAACCAAAACCAAATCAAAAGAAAGCAACACAAGCCAGGGAGGAAGCTGTGCGCACAGGGGGAGAGGCTAACCTTTTCTGAATGTGCTTTGTGGTTTTTAGATTCGACTTTGAAAACAGGTAAATGTTTAAACATGTAGAAAGTTAGATGATCTTTGAAAACTGGACCTCATACCTACTTTTTCACGAGCATCTTCCCACTTCCCATCTGCAGGGGAAGGTGTGAGCAGGGAGAACCTACAAGCTCTGCTGGAAGTCTTTCCCATGAGGTCTCTCTCGGTCCTTGGAGCTCGGTCCCAATAGTCTGTCCCTGGGCTGCCATCCAGCACCAACGCCCCTACCCTTTGGAGATTTCTCCCCCCTTTTAAATCCTGTTTCATGTGGCATTTAATGCCTTCCCTAAGAAATTCCTAACTAATCGTCTCCCCAGTACTTCATTTTGAAGAATTATGTGAAATTACATGCAAATGCTTAGTTCTATTTGGGTGCCTGGATAGCTCAAAACTGATCATTTGCACCACAGTGGTCATCAGGGGCCTGTTAGCTTGTTGACCCTACTCACATTTTTTCCTCGTGGTGGAATATGCGTAGCATTGACCTTTTTAACCATTTTTAATTGCACAGTCCAGTGGCGTAGAGCACATTCACATGCTGCGGCGCTGCCACTGTCCACTTCCAGTACGTTTTCATCTTCTCCAACTGAACCCCTGTCCCCACTACATGATATCGCCCTCTTTCCCCTCCCCCAGCCCCTGGCAACCACCATCTGCTTTCTGTGCCCACGAATTAACTATTCTAGGCACTCCGTATGAGTGGACTCACACAATATTTGTCCTTTTGTGTCTGGCTTATTTCATTAGCACATTAGCATCTACCTTCAGGGTCATCCACGTTGCAGCGTGTATCAGAATCTCATTCCTTTATAGGACTGAACGCCATTCCATCCTGTGTGCTGCGGATTGTTTGTGCCCACCCCCACCCCCCATTCCCATGCTGGCATTCTAACCTCAGGGTTGATGGTATGAGGAGGCGGGGCCTTTGAGGGCCGATGAGGTCGCAGGGCAGAGCCTTCATGAATAAAAGAGGCCTGAGAGAGCTCTCTCGCCCTTCCAGCCATGTGAGGTCACGACGAGAAGGCTGCCGTTTGCTGATCTGGTTTCATCTGTCCCCTCTACCTTTTCTTTTTCTTTTTTTTCTTTTTTTGTGTGGAATATTTTAAAGCCAACCCTAGACACCTTGTATTTTACTTGCTATCAGTTCACTGTGCATGTTTCAAGGCTCAGGGCTTTTTTTCTTCTGTCAAAACCCAAGGCCATTATGACACCAGAGATTAATACAAATCTCAAACACCCTATAACTTCCGTCCAAATTCAGATTTCTTTACTTGTCCCAAATTATATCGTCTTAACATGGTATTACCCAGACTCTGTGACCACTTCTGGGAACAGGTTCCGCACCCTCAGGCCAAAGGAGCCAGAAAAGTCAAAGACACCTGGTGGCCGTCCCGCCCCCACAGGCCTGGGGCGATCCGGCACCTCAGGGAAGACAAGTGAGGCTGCCTGTAGCAGAGCCGGGAGGAAGGGAGGCCAGTGGCCACACCTGTGCATTTCTGTGATTAGGAGCACAGGTTTGGGGGAAGGTAGCCCGTGTGCAGGTCCTGGCGTCCATCCCCAGGATCTGTGAGACCAGCAGCTTTGCCTTTGGGAGCCCCCACTTCTTCATTCATAAAGTGGGAATGGCAAAAGCAGAAGCTCCGAGCTACGTGGTGCACACAGGGCCCGGCGGTGCAGGCGCGTATCCGGGGAAGACTGGCTGGGGTCATCAGGGCGCCGCCACCACCATCATTATTGGAGTGATTACTGTCATCCTGGGGAAGATCGCAAGTCACCAAGACTAGTGCTCCGGCTCTGGGCCGCCATGGCCTGGGAAAGCCAAGGTTCCAGGGAAACCCAGCGTTTTGGGGGGTGGTCCCTCTCAGAACAGCTGTAGTGTCTTAGTGCCCCAATCCAGAAATTCGGGCAGACTCTGTCCCCTTCCATTTCAGGACCTGGGGTCTGAGCCATGTGCCCTGGGAGAGGCCTTTGACATCTTCTGTGAATCAAGGGGACAAAGAGAAGGCACCAGTACCTTCGGCGGCCACATCAGTTTCTTTTGTAGTGACTTCTCTTTAAACCCAAGTATATCTGACCTCAAAAATAGAACAACTAGCTTTGGGTGTTTTTTCCAAATATTAATTAAAAACAGTAATTTGATCCCTTCAGACACTCTCTCCATGGACACAGGAAGGGAGGGGGCTGGCAAAGGAAAGCTTTGTGCCCAGATGGGGCCCATCCTACGGGAGCCCACCCAGATGTCCCCGGGCTGTGGGCCTTGATGCTGAAAAGAGTGAGCAGCTTCCAGGCGGAAGGGCCCAGAGCTAGAAGGACATGCTCACTGGTGACAGATGACTAGCATGCAGTTGTACAGGAAGGGGCTCTGCTGTCCTGAGTCTGAGGCCCATCCTCCAGCACTGCTCCCACCCATGGCCCAGGGGGACACTTGCTCCGGTTAGCTGGGACAATCCAGCTCTGTTTCCATTGTGCCCCAAACCCTCACTGAATTCTCCTGATCACCCCGCCCCCGCACAGGCATCTTAGCTTGCCATTGGTTCTTCCGCCCAACCCTGGTATCTCCCCATCTCCCGCATAAATCTCCTGAGCTGGACTCCGATACAGCTGTCATCTCTAACGCCCAGGGCGGTGGAGTGGGGCCAACGTGGTCCAACCCTGCCAGAGGCCTGGCCCTGGCTTCCCTGCCTCTGCCCTCCCCACCCAACTGTGTCCAGCTGTGTCTACGCCCTGACACCTTCCAGCTCAACAAGGGCCCGAGTGGCTGCTCCTCTGGTATCTGGCACCCGCCTTCTCAGGTTGAGCTCCCTCTTGGCCTCTGTGTCCTCTTCTTGGGGACAAGTGTCCCTCGTCTGGGGTAGACCACTCCCATTTGATTGCCATGAGCATCTGAGCAGCCAGCCAGCCCTCCACCACTTCCCACCCCTACCCCCACTGGCATCAGCATCCCAAATGCTCCCACTCCATGAAACAAATGACTCATCTACTGCACTTTCGAGCATTTCTCTTCACCTTTTAAGTTCTGTTAGGGAAAGGGGGAAGGAAAGGGGATGGATAGGTCAACTGTCGTAAACATGGTGTCTTCACTTGAAGAGGGCTCAGGCTGTTTGCTTTCCAAGAGGAGCCTCAGCTGTGTAGGAGATCTTTGCTTCCTGCTGGGCAGCTCACAGCAATGAACCCCTCACTCGGGCCAGACTGCCTAAGAGAGCCAGCAGGCCTAATAAGGAGGCATGAAGGTCACTCTTTGGGGCCAGTTCTGCTCACACGGTCTGCTTTCCATGTAAACAAGCCATTTGTTTGTAGACAAGTTGGATGGCTGGCTCCATGGTGACTTAGCACCCTGCGTGGGGACCGGCGCCATGGGCAGCCGCGCTCGCACGTGCTTGCCCGGCCGCAGCCCCTCCCTCCGCTGTGCTAGTACGGGCCCCCAGAGCCCCGCCGCTGGTGCTCCTCGCCGAGGTCCCGAGGAGGACTTAAAGGTTTCGTTGTTTTCTCAATCCTTGGGTTGCCTAGAAGGCAAGTTCTTCCAGTAAATGGGAGTCAAGTGTTTAAGAGTCATGTCAACAACCACGGCCTCTCTCGGCCTTGCGTGGTCCTTTGCTAATACAGATCCCGGAACCCAGGGAGGAGGTGTGGCTGCTCCGTTAACCCAGCTACACGGAGGGCCCAGCAAGGCTCAGAGGGGTGGGGTGACTCTAGAGTAGGGACGCTAGAACTGGAATCCCGACTTTCTGACATGCCGGGTTCAAAGCCTGGCCCTGCCATTTGGTGTTTGGAAGCCCAGAGGAGTAATTTACGCCCTCCGAGCCCAGGTCCCTCCTCTGCGCCGCAGAGAAGTCAGTAATGCCTGCCCTGGAGGGAGGCTCACCTGTGGTCGCCATTCAAAGCCCCTGGAACAGCGGCTGCAGGGGCGCATGGGCCTTGTTCTCTGCCGTTATTCTTCGGAGCCAGCAGCAGAGAGGCAGGCAGGCAGCCTGCCCCCGTGGTTGGCAGGGGCGCTGGTGTGCAGACCCTGGTCTGCAGCAGGCCAGTGGGAGGTGGGTGTGGCAGCCAGAGTCCTAAAAGTGTCCCCAAGACTCCTCCCCCCTGGGATGCAGCTCTATGTTCTCCTCCCTGGAGTGTGGGCAGAACCTGTGAAGGTGATGGGATAATACTCCCGGGATTATGTCACATTAGATGGCAAATGTGAGGTTACTAATCAGTTGCCTTTGAGTTCATCAAATAGATAATCTGGGTGGGCACTTTCGATCTGGGTCTAGAAGTCAGAGACTGGAAGTTGGAGGGATGTGAAGCACAAGGGGTCTCTGGAGGGGCTGTGTGGCAGGGAACTGTGGGTGGCCTCTGGGGGCTGAGGTTGGTCCCCAGCCCACAGCAAGTGAGAAAAGGGGTCCTCAGTGCTACAGTCAAGAATCTGAGTTCTGCCGACATCCGGCCATGTGAGCTCAGCAGTTCCTGAGCCCCAGGAAGGAACGCAGCCCGAGAGCACCAGAGTTGCAGCCCCAGGGGACCCTGAGCAGGGGACCCCAATGTCTGCCCCACAGGAGCTGTGGGTTAAGTCAGAAGCTGCCAAGTGTGTGGTCATTTGTCTGCAGTAACTGAAAACTGATACAACAGCGAGGCCACTGCAGGGGGGACTGTATTCATTATCTATTGCTGGAAATCACCATAAAGCTTAATGGTTTAAACAAGAAACATTTATTACCCTACGGTTTCTGAGTGTCAGGAATGCAGGTGCTGCACAGCAGGGTGCCGCAACCTCGAGGTCCCTGTCTGGACCCTGTCCACCCAGGTGTCCTCGGGCTCATCCTTTCACTTTGTTTGGGTTTCTGCTCCGATGGCACCTCCTCCACCCACCCTTCCTCGACATGCCAGCACGTACCACTCTCTGTCTCCCATATACCACTTCATTTTTTTCCTGGTACATACTGTGGGTTAAACCATGTCCCCCTAAAAGCTATGTCGAAGTCCTCACCACTGCTTCTTGTGAACGTGGCCTTATTTGGAAATAAGACCTTTGTGGAGGTAGCCAAGTTACATGGTGTCACGGTGGACTCGGGGGGTGGGTAACCTAATGACCGGTGTCCACATGAAACGAAGAAACTTAGACACACCAGAGACCACCCACTCTGTGATGGTGGGGGCAGAGGTGGGAGTGAAAGTGATGCATGCACAGGCCCAGGAGCCCCAAGGAAGCCTGGCAACCACAGGAAGCAGGGGAGAGGCAGGAAGGGTCCTGCTCACAGCCTTCGGAGAGAACATGGCCCGGTCCAGGCCTGGTTTTCAGACCCGGACCTCCAGAACCATGGGGGACTAACTTCCCCATGGTTACATGGTCTACCAAGTCCATGGGTGTTGTCACAGTAGCCACGGGCACTAACACAGTGTGCGTCACCATCCCTCTCTCCCTCTCTGTCCCTGCTGACCGTCGGGTCCGTGGTTCACAGCCTGCGCCCTGCACGGCCCTGGAAACTCTGAGCACGCTGTTTTCCTTTGTTCCCAGGAGAAGCCTTCATGCCTACCTCAGTGTTTGGGGTAGGACTTAATGAAAATGTGCTGAGTGAATCGATGAATATTTATCAAGTAAAAAAAGTGTCCACAATTTAAACCCTCTGTATGCCACACTCCTCCGCAGGTAGAGAGGTGAAGAAAGAATGTGGGAAGTGCTACTGATCTGGTTCAATATGAATTTCTTTTCACATCTCACCAGGAAAGAGAAGATACCAAGTTTTCAGGAAAAATTTTTTTCAATAAATTCAATACAATAATTATTCAGTTGTGAATGAGATAAAGGAATAGGACTATTTAAAATTTATGTTGCCTACTGCTATATTTTCATGAAATGTTTGTGAACTAACTTCCACTAACTGCCTGGTTTTGGAGCAGGTCATAGTTTTACTGAAAACAAGAAAAAAAAAGCAGGCAGGGTAACCCTTAGGTTAATAGGAAAGAAATTGATACAAAGTTCTGACTTTCATGAGGCTCCTTTGAAAAGCTGATGAAAGCTGAGGACTTGGACAAAAGTGCCCATTCATGCAAAATCTCACACGTAAGTTCGGAGTTTGGAGGACTTGCTGAAGCCGGAGGTCAAGAACCCTTGTTCTGAAGAATTTGGCTAAGCAGGTCCCGTTCCTGGAGGGGACTGCCCCCAGGCCCCTGGGCGAAGGTACGAGGTGCGGGCGGCATCTGCGCATCAAAGCCCAGCACCACCTCTTTAGGGTGCAGTGAAATAAAAGTTGTTAGATCTTATTCAGGGAAAAGAGAGTGTCGGAAGGTGAAATGAATAACTGTGTGGCTGTTCAGCATTTCCTTTCGGAGCTCCCAAGGCGCTTTTTTTTTTTTGAGCAACTATAAACAAAACCCAGCAGGGATGCTGGATAAATATAAGGGTTCTGAGAGGCTCTGTCGGTGAGGTTTGGGGGTACAGGGATCAGCCTGTGGCCTTGGCTGTTCAGAGGTGAATGTCAGAAGGAACAGGAGAAATTTTGGGTCAGACTCAAAATCCCAGCTCTCCCACTGACGAGCTGAAAGACCCTGAGCAAGTTTCTTTGCCAGCCTCAGTTTCCCCACCGGCATGAGAATAGTGCCATGGAGCATTCAGGGGTGCTGTGGAGACCAGGAATCGTGTGTGACCGCACCCAGCACACACGAGTGCCTCGAATGGTAGCTGTTGTAGCCGCCGCCACTGTGAATATCGTTAAGTGACAATACCTTACGTTTTGTAACATACATCCCATATCCGGCTGTGGACCAGAGGTATATGGGCAGCATTTAAGAAAAATTCCTGGGCACCACCCAAGAACTATTGAACGTCTTGGACTGGAGCTCACGTATGCTGGCCAGCTGCCGTTTGCTTCTCTAAACCCGTCCACACCTGTGGCCCTGCTCCAGGTCCCAGGAGGCTGACCCGTGTGGCCTGTGGCTTCCAGTGGGGTCTCTGCTGACCTTCCTCAGTGTCACTGTGGGCCAGCTGTGCCCCTCAAGCCAGGGGATGTTCCTTAAGCTCCAGTCACACAGTTTCTCCATGAGGCTTTCTCTTATCCAGGCTCAGCTGCTCCCTTGACCTGCCCTGTAGTCTTTGGAGTTGTTTAGAATGTACCTGGGGTTTTATTTTAATTAAGAGTGGTAACGTGCCTGACGCAGAGACAGATGACTTGAAAGAAAAGTTCATTATGTGCAGTTCCCAGAAGGAGGTGATACCCCAGAGCACGGAGAGCCACTGGGGACACACCAGGTTGGTCAGAAGGCAGAGGGGGTGCGGGGGAAGGAGCCTGGCCAGAGCCTGTCTTGTGGTTTTTGTGGGAAGGAAGGGGTGAGGCAGCAGGGGGCAAGCTGGACAGGTTTAGGATTGCATGGCTGGAATAATTTCTCAGGCTGTGGACTATGAGGATGGCCTCTCGCTGTCTGGGGTGATTAGGGCAAGGGGAATAGGGCTGGTGTGTGAGGCAGATGGAGGAGGTGGGAGGGGATGGGCTCTGGGTTGGTCGGTTTGCACATGAAAGGTGTGTTCGCTGGTCTCCAGGAATTAGCTAACCCTGCCACGGGCAGTCTCCCCCTGGCCAGCAAAGCCTCAGAAGATGTCAAAGCATCATGAAACATAAAAGCCATAATTAATACAGGGTGATAAATGTGCCCACAGCCCCTGGAAATGGCGCCATGCCTTGCTACCAGCTTTGCAAGTTTCTCCATTAATCTCTCCTCACACTGTCCCTGCAAAAGTGCTCTCTGCTTTTGCTGAGGGGCTGGAGGATTTTTCACACCCCCCAGATGATTCTGAGGCAGCTGGTCCCTGCAGTCGATGGGTTTTTTTCAGAACCATCTTGTGCATGCTCGAAGCTGGTGGGTTTGCAAAGCCAGCTCGGCCGGGTTAGTTAGTTCCCACCGGAAGTCAGTATGGAAGGAAGACTTGAGAGCAGTCACCATGGGGACAGCCAGGGATGGACTAATAATGCACAAGCTTTTAAGGGGAGGCTCCTGAGACTTCCTGGACACCTGCTGCAACCCTCAGATGGGCTTCCAGTGGGGCCTCTGGAGTAGGCTGCTGCTGCTGCTGCTTCTGCTGCTGCTGGGGCAGGCCGGGGGGGGGGGTCCCAGAGAGGAGTTGACCCCTCCAGACAGTGTCCTGAGGGGAGAGACACTGTATTCTGAGAGTCCAGAGAGTTCCAGGCCACAGGTGCCCAGGAACACTGCGCCATTTCCAGCCACGTGGGCTGCTCTTCCCCCCATGGCCTCGTCTTGGATGCACTTTTGGCACCCATCCCCCTCCCCATTTTGCATGTCTGTGTTCTTTTCCATGCTCTGGCCTACTAAGGAGCTCAGATTTAGACCTCCACGCCTGTTTAGTCTGTTTACCCCCTGGCATCCTCTGGGGTTTACCCTGGCTTCCAGATTGAAGCCCAGCTCTGGATCTGGTGTGGGGGGGGGGCGGCGGCAGGGGTCCTCACAGCCTGGGGAGCCACTGCCCAGCTCTGTGGTTTTGGACAATTCCCCTCGGCCATCTCTGGAGCGAGGGAAATGGTAATCAGTGACCGGTGGGCCGGTTTCAGGGATCTCTAGCCTGACTCACAGACACTGGCTCCTGCTAAGGAAGGACACAGGGCAGGGAGGGACACAAGTTGAGGGAGGGGGCTGCAGAGCTCAATAGTAGCTGCCCCAGAGGGGGAGGACACAGAGCTGGGATTGTTAGCTCAAAGCAAGCTAGAGTCCCAAGGAGGGGCCTGAGGAAGGGCTGAGCCAGATGTTGATCAGCCAGGACTTCCCACTAATTTATGAGTTTGGCGTGACAGCTGCTCCACTCTGGCCAGGCAGATGTTTGCACGCTGAGCCTCCTCGGAATGTGGAGGGAAAGCTTCAAAGGGCTGAGTCAGCTGCCGGGGGTGACCACTTGCACCTCAGACAAACCGGGGTGGGGGGAGTGTGTCTAAACGAGTGAGCTCGACATGACAGGCACCCTGAGGAAGGCCAGAGAGGAGACGGCCACAGAAAACAAAATAAAACCCCGTTAGCGTTGGGGCCTCTGTACAGGGCTAGCTGCATGAGCCCCATCTCTGCTCCTGGGCCTAGAAGGGTCTGTCCTCCCAGGACAGACCGAGGGGACTTCTCCCAGACCCAGTCTGCCTCTCGACAACGGCCGCCAGCTTGGCTGGGAATGGGCAGCGTGACTGCTCTGCCAACAGGCAGGACCTCTCCGATGAGGCCCACAGGTGACAGGCCACTCGAGGCTCTGTCAAAGATGTGGGCAGACACCTCACCTGTCACGGCTGCCTGCCTTGTGCTCAGCTCACCCAAGGGTGCTTGGCGGGGCCCTCGGCGGGGCCCTCTGCAGGGCCCTGGGTGCAGATTGTTCCATCTCCCAATCTCTAAGTGAGACCTACTCCTGGAACTTAAGGACTTGGGTTTTAGTCTCCAACCTGTGTGCATAGAATCTGTAGTGTGATATCGCTTATGAAAACATGGTCTCAGAGTAAGGACATGAATACTGCCTGGTAGATGAGGCTGGGACCCAAGAGGGAAGGACTCACTAATCCCGAAGGAGCTCGCTGATGGGCCGTGTCCCAGAGGCAATGAGGGCCGTTCTGATCATGTTTCAAGTTGAGAATTTCTCCACTTCTGAGTAAATTTCTGAAAGAATTAAAAGCAGTAGTTCATAACCACACTATTCACAGTAGCCAAAGGGTGCCAGCAACCAGAGTATCCTTCAGCCGGTGAATGGATGTCTATCCATGTCGAGACATGGGGTCTCGATGCGCCATGCACTATCATCCAGCCTTTGAAAAGGAGGGGTGTTCGGACACCTGCTGCAGCGTGGATGAACCTGGAGGACGGTATGCTCGGTGAGAAAAGTCAGTCACAGAAGGACAAGTGTTATTTCATTTCCCTTGTATGAGGCGCCTGGTACAGTGAACTTCAGAGACAGAAAGGAGAACGGAAGTAGCCAGAGCCGAAGGGAGGGGATGATGCTGTTTTACTGATGCAGAATCTCAGTTTTCGAGATAAGCAAGTCTGGATGGCGGTGGTGGTGGAGATTGTATGCAATATCACTGGGCCATGCTAACCATGCTCAAAATGGTGAATGTTATGCATATTTGCCACAATTAAAAATTTTGTTTTAAATAGGGCACTTAGCCCTGGCTGCTGTGGCGCAATTGGTTGGAGTGTCCTGTAGGGAAGGGTCGCCGGTTGGACCCCTGGGCAGTGCACATGCCTGGGCTGCAGGTCAGACCTTCCCTGACCCTGTTCCTGGTGTATAACAGACGCAGCCAATCAATGCTTCTCCTCCAACAGATGTTTCTCTCTCTCTCCCCCTTCCTTGCTCTCTAAAAAGCAATCAAAAATTGTCCTTGGGTGAGGATAAAAATAAATAAATAAAAATTTAAAAGTTAGGGACTCGTAACTTTGAACATCGGGTCCTGTCCCGAAGTACACTGTCGAGAGGAACTCCAGTATCCAGACCTTCGGAGGGGCTCCCTGGAACCCAAGGGAGGGTCGCCGCACACCTGGCCCCAAAGTCAGGTGCCCCCCCATCCTGGTTCCAGCACTACTGCTCACGCTGCATGTGTGTGCATGGCGCAGGCGCAGGCTGTCTGCCCGCCTGGGGGGTGGGGGTGGAGCAGTGAGGCGCGCACCCATTACCGAGCAAGATGATCGCTGAAGCTCCAGGCCAAGCCCCACGAGGTCACTCACAGTCTGGCAGTAATTAATACTCCTCTCCCCCAGGGGCGGGGAAGATGGATGAAATCAGGCACAGGGCCTAAGAGCCGTGCCTGCATTTCCAGAAGTGCTGTGCTCAGTAAACTGAGTCACTGTCGACCAGGCCCTTCACTGTGACCTGCCTGCTGCCCCTCTGGCCCCAAGAGTGTCCCTTCCCTCCCGGAACTCAAACGCCCAAATTCCCGCTGCTGCCAGCCACGGTAGCCTCTCCCAAAGTGAGAGCCTGAGCCCCCAGGGGAGGCGGCTGCAGGGAGCGCCCACAGCTGCGGGGGGGGGGGGGGGGCATCAAATACCCTCAACTAACACCCCCTCCCACCATCTCCACGGGGAAAAGGCCTTTCTGGGCGCATGGGCTCATCGCCCCTCCACCTCTCACTGATCCCGATTTTCATACACCGAGAGTGCGGCCTCAGACTCCCAGACTCCAGCAAGCTGCAGTGTCTGCTTATAATTTAATAACTTCCTTTCCTGGGATTTATTTTTAGGGTTTCTCTGTATTTGGGGCATGTGGAACTGGTTTTCTATTTACTATAGTGTATAACGTTTGCTTTTAAAATAACTGAGTGAAAAAAAGTGATTTGATGTAAAGAGAACTATTAAATCAGTAATAGGAGAAGAAATATGCGCCTCTGGCAGCCATCCCGAAGGAGGCGTGCCGTGGGTGTGGATTAGCAGCCTGGGTCAGCAGTTTCGGGGACATGGCCTTCTAGGGTGTTCCTGCGCATCCTGCTAAGGCCAGCTCAACCGTCACCTTGTCTCTGGACTCTTCCCTAGTGTCCCGCGCCTTGAATGAGACGGCACTGACAGCAGCCCAGTTCAGGACATGTTATGCTCTGTGAAAGTTGCTTCTTTGTAGGTCTAAAGAATGCACTTCTTGAGACAGGGAGCAGGGCGAGGCCAGTCCTGTGTCCCCAGTCCCCTGCTTAAAGTCAGCCCAGAGCGGCAGTGTGTGTGTGTGTGGGGGGGGGGTTGTCATTTGGAGTTGCTGGCCCTGAGTGGGGGAAGGGTCTCCCTCCAGAGGCATCTGGAAAGGTCAGTGTTCCCAGACCTCTCTCCTCCCCAAAGACCCCATTACTGCAGGCAGCAGGAGCCCCATGTGTGGCTCCAAAGGTGTCATTTCAGGAAAGGCGCCAGGAATTGCCGCTGAAACACAGGGCCCTGGCGCAGGCCCCAGTGAGGTTGACCTCGTCCACGTGTGTCAACTCGCCTTGTTATGAGCTTCTCCAACTTAACCTTGTTACAACATAGTGCGAATTAACATTATGTATCATTTTTACATGTATTATTTATTCTTCAAAGTAACCCCCCAGTGAAGGGACTGTTATCCCCATTTTACAGCCAGGGAAACTGAGGCTTTAGCTTGTACCATACTCACGCAGCTAGAATAGGGACCCACCCACCTCCTGATTTGTGGACCTGTTCTGCTATCCCTCTCAGCCTGTCCTGTCAGATCATGGCCAGCTAGCCCTGGGACGTGGCTGTCCTCTGCCTGGCCCGGCGACCGGTCGGGGCTGCTCTCGGCTGGTGGAAGTGTGATGGATCCCACATAGGCACACACTCAGCTCCAGGTAGACCATGACTGTGCCTCCGACATTTTCCAGAGTCTCCAAGGGACAGCAGGTGCAAGGCCACCGCCCCTGGATGCAAGGACCCAGGAAACAGCAACGTGCGGGTCTATGGACTGGTGAGACTCAGCAGAGGGAGACCCCACAGCTGGGCAGATGAGGGTGCCACCCAGGGAAAGCACTGCAGAATGGTCACACAAAGACAGGTCAGCTTGTCCTTTTGTGAAAGCTAGAGAAAAAAGAAAAAAGATAAAGCTCAGTTTTTCAGAGACAAGCTACTGTGATGGGGTGCCAACAGTGGCAGTGGCAGCCACTGCTTCTGCCTCCACAAATGGCCTGCGAGCAGTGCCCTACGCACTTCAGTTTGGCAGCCCATCCAGGCCTCACAACCACCCGCGGGTCCTGTTAATGCCTCCGTGTTAAAGATGTGCAAACAGAGGCACAGCCAGAGCAGGGCATTTAGAAGGATGGCCCCTGGGGACATCAATAGTGGTGGGTGACTTTGAGGGTGGAGTTTAGGTGCCTCAGAGGCTCATCGCGTGGGAGGTCGGTGAGTGTTGTCATTTACCGCGATGGGGTGGGCTCCAGGACAGAAGGAGAGGCTCGGCAGCGGGTCAGTAGGGACCGAGAGAGGGTTTCTCAGAGGTGTTCTGGAGTTTTGTTCTCCGGAGCCTGCACGCGCACGAAGGTCTGGATTTGATCGGGAAGATGGGCTGGAAACAGACTGAGTGGTCACTAGTGCCCCGTGGCGGTCTCCGGCTAACAGTTAATATCACACAGGGAGGAGTCAAACCTACCTGCTCCCATTTGTATGAGGAATCTAAAACAGTCAAACGCACACCGGGGGCGTGGGGGCAGGAATGGTGCTCGTGGGGGAGGGGCACGGGGCGGTGGTGCCGGTCAAACCGCCAGGTGCCGGTTGCGCAGGAGGAGCACCTTCACTGCCAACAGTGGACCGCGCGCTTGGCGTTTTGCTAAGAGGGTAGATTTTATGTGAAGTGCTGTTATCTGACACACACACACACACTAATAATAAATAAAAAGGGCCAGAGGGTACTTTTGGAGGTGACGGTTTCCCAGGTGTACAGTCATCTCCAAAATCAAGTTGTATGATAAATATGCACAGCTTTTTGTATGTCAATTATATCTCAATAAAGTGGTTGTAAAAGTTTAAAAAATACATTTAATATCACAACTCCCTCTACTTTTGACGCCCCATAATCCTCACCGCCTTCCAAGGCAGTGGACGCCCTACTTCTTTCCTACGTTTAGCGCTGTCGCCTGGAGCCCCGCCCCCATCCTGCTAGAATGCGGACTCCGCCGGGGGCAGGGCTTTTTTCGGTTCTGTTCACTGCTGTGTCCCAGCACCAAGGACACAGAACATGCTAGATTGTGCTGGAGGGTCCAGGAGACACGCCAGGCAGGACAAGGCCTCTGCCTCCTTCCCCCAGGCCTGCCAGGTCAGGGGTGTCACTGCCGGGCCAGGCGCACCGTGGGCCTCCCAGGGCAATGTCGGGGGTTATCTGGGGCTGTGAAGAATGCTTTCAAACCATGTCTGGGTTCCTGACCTCCGGAGAGAGAAAACAGATGCCCCGTTTAACCCTTTTTTGCTGTGGGGGGACCCCAGCATCTGGAGTTTGAGGGAGTTGGTCAAGCTGGAGAAACCTCTGGCCTTTGGATCGGCAGGGTTAATGGGAGCCTGGCATTCCCAGCACCGGCAGCAGGATCTGCGACCGGCCTCGGAAGCCTGCCATCTGTCAGGGTCCTGATTAACAACCACAGGTCCAACCCTTGCTTCCCGATGGGATGGATGTATACATTGTGCGGGGTCGTGAAGGTGGAAGTGCTGGGGGCGCAGGGCCTGGGGCGGGGTGCCAGTGTGAGGTCAGGAGCGCTTAGTACATTCTCTGTCCCCCTCCTGGCTGGGCTTTGGATGTGCTTTTTAAGTCTAACTAACTTTTTAGGACTCTACTCCAAGCTCTTTCTTCGCTTGTTTTAATAATGAATTAAATATGTGGCTCATATTGTCACATACAGTGGCAGTGAGCAATTTGGAAGGAGACTGAGCTCAGAGCCGAAGACTTCTGTTTAAGTACAACCCACTGCTGTGTGACCTTGGGAAACTCACTTAACCTCTCTGAGCTATGCTTCCTCACCTACTAAACCCTGCTGGATGGAGGTATTTTGAGGCTTTGGCCATACTAAGTATCCCAAGACCAAACCCAGCTTCCAGGCCAGTTTTCTTTGGCTGACACAGAGTTTTAAAGCATGTGAGGAAACAATTTTAAAACATAGATGATGTCCCTTCAAAACTCCTCCTCCCATGTTCTTTCACAAGTGGGGAGCTCTAGCAGCCCGGGACAGCTTTCCTGCATTTCCTCAGTCAGGGCTGAGGGACAGGCACACCTGCTCTCGCGCCCCACGGAGGAC
Organism: Tonatia bakeri; assembly: GCA_004024845.1. Lineage (NCBI taxonomy): Eukaryota > Metazoa > Chordata > Mammalia > Chiroptera > Phyllostomidae > Tonatia > Tonatia bakeri. Next base: position 35,488 of record PVIA01009124.1, on the reverse strand, counting down.
AATGTGCCCACCCTGAACAGCGGTATGCTGTGAACGCAGGCGGTTCACCGAGCGGAGAGACCGACTGAGTCCCACATGGAGCTGCACGTGGAAGCCCTGGTGTCCATCCCAGAGGAGTGGATGAACAAAACACAGGGTTTACATACGGTGGAATATTCCTCAGCCCTGACAAGAAGAAATCCTGACCCATGCTACAACATGGATGAACCACAAGGACATTGTGCTGAGTGGAATGAGCCAGTCACAAAAAGACTAACAGGGTGTGATTCCACTTACACAAGGTCCCTGGAGTAGTCAAAGTCCCAGAGACAGAAAATACAGTGGAGGTTCCCAGGGGCTGTGGAAGGGGCGGGAGGACGGGGTGTCATTGTTTCCTAGGCACAGGTGGTTGCACACCAGTATGAATGCACCTAATGCCACAGACCTGTACACTTCAGATGGCAAAGAGGGTGCCTGTTATGTGTGTTACCACCAAGCAGGAGGACTGGGCCGTCAGGTCTCGGCCCTTCCGCCTGCACCCTGGCCACCAGCAGCTGCTGGGAGCTGGTGTAATGAGAGGCCTCCTCTCCCTGATCTCTACTACCCAGGCTGGTCTCCCCGGGACAGGCGGTCCCTGCTGTTTACATCACAGGCCTGGGCAGGCCAAAGGGCCTGTACCTGCACAGTGTCCTCCGCCACAGAGCAAGGCCCAGATGTCCGAGCTCTTCTTGTTTATAAACACTCATCTGTTCCCATCCAGACCCCCCGTGTTGACACGACAGAAAGGGCTGGGCGGGTGGGCAGCCTTGGAAAGCCACTCCGGGCAAGCGCTCATGGGTGCCCACCAGCTCCCTGCTTAGTCATGGGGCCTTGGGGAGTTCATTAACCTCTCAGGCCTAAGTGTCCTTTCCTTGTCTGTAAAACAGAGAAACTAGCAGTGCCCGCTCCGGAGGCCACATCTCAGTGAGTGCAGGGAAGCATTCAGAACAGTGGTTGCCCGCAGCAGCGCTTTGTGCGCAGTGATTAGCGTTTTTCTAGCCCCATTCTCCGGCGCTGCACACCTTCCTGCTTCCACTGCCTTTTCCAGACATGGTAACGGTTTTACTCAACCTCACAGCCTCGGCTTGCGAAAGAAAGCCAACTCCATGCACATCTTGGGCTTTCTGAGCAAATAGACTTATCTCCACATATCTAATTAAAAGCAGAGTTTTCCCAGACACTTCAAACTCAGTGTCCTTGTTTATTCCCCAGGGACAGTAGGCAGAAGTCTGTCTTTGTACTCGCATGTCACCAAGACTGATGGGAAAACCCTCATGGCGGCTAAAAGGTGTGTGGTTCTCAGAACTGCTGGATTCCTCAGAGCACAATGGCCCATCGAGCCTGCTAAAGTTCAATTACACATAAAAAAAAAAAAGTTCCCTTTATTTGGCTGTGCAGCAAGGCATAAAATAGCACCTAACCATCCACTTATGAAGCCCTTTGAACGTTTCTCACCCCCCCCCCTTGCCCCCACCCCGCCAGCGTCTGGGCAAGGTGCACGGGGCCAGCGTCCAGCTGGTTCTGCTTTGCTAATTATTCCCAATAAACAGCAAACACTGCCTTCCCGCTTCTTCCTTCCTTTTTCTGCCCTCTGTTGCTCTTTGTAAGTGTTCACTAATTTTCACACCAGTTTCCATTTTGGCTCTAGTTCTGAGGAGGGATCCACGGGGACATTTGTTCATGAAACATCCGGGAAATTTGATTTGGGAACCATTCTTTTCATACAGCATTTAATTGTTGAAAGGGTCTGACTGGTCGTCTGTAGTTAAATTTGTTAAATCCTGGAAGGCTTTGAGATTTTCTGTTGTTGTTTTAGTCATGCAGAGTTGAAATTAAGTTAAGAAATGTTCCAACTTTGTTTTGGCCTGGTTTTGTGTCTCCGCCAGCCGTTACGGCTGGGGAGCGTTGAACTGCGCAATGATGGTGATTCAGGGCGTTCAGAGCTCAGAGGGGGTGATTCACAGTAACCAGAGGCTCTGGACATTGTGTTTTGTTCAAAATGTTTCCCCTTATTGTGCCTGATTTAACACAGATTCTCCTCCTTTGTTCTTTATTTCTTTAAGTGACTGAAATAAGTTAAATGTGTACAGGTTTATCTTCGCCCCAAATGCAAAGACAAAAGGGATCAATATGAAAAGCTCCCTATAAGTTATATCAATGACAGAAGAACGTTGAATTTTCATGACGGACTGGGGTAAATGCCTCAGCTGCTTTTGTTTAAAAGCTATTTGGGGGATTGAACCTGATTGCTGGGGGCCAGGAGTGGGGTGGAGAAAAAGAGAAAAAACCTCTGACTTCACCTCTTGGAGACTCAGTGCATCTGTGAGAGGGTAGCAATGAGAGTGGAATCATGCAGAGGTGTTTACCATGCGTGGCACAGAGCAAGTGTCGGAGATACAGCTGCTTTTATCATCATCCCTTCTTCTCTTTCCTCCAACATTTCAAATAAGCTCCTACTATGTGCAGGAGCTGTGGCAGGCGCCAAGAATGCAGCACTGAGCAAATGGATTGATTCAAAACCAGATTTGTAGTGCGGTATCTGGTTGCTGTGGCGGGACCTTATAGGGCAGCTCCTGGCAGAACAGCGACTCGCCCACCGAGTCCCTTCCAGTTTCCCTTAAGGCCTTTCTTGAAGGTGTGCAGTCCCCGCCATGGGTGTCCTCTCATTGGCGCCCCTGTTATTTTGGATGGGGGGATAAGCACAAGGAATGTCGTCAGTCTGTCTTTATTGAGAACACAGGGCTTGCCAAGGCCACTTGCACCCACTCCCTCAGCTCGTCCTGCAACCAACTCCCTGCGAGGTAGATTCTGTTATCTCCCTCATGTTCCAGGTGAGGAATCAGAGGCCCCGAGAGGTGAGGTGAACTGTCCACTGTGGCAGAGCTTGCAGGAACTTCTGGATGAGGCACCTTTGTATAAATTGCTGCATGTTGGCTACGCTGGTCTCTCCAAAGTAGAGAAATTGTTGAACATACCTAAAAGCATTCCCACAGTTGTCCAAGCTATTAAAAATCAGCTCTGTGTTTTCAGAAGCAGTGCGGGTTCCCCTGCCACTGAGGAGCCCTTCCCTGGTGGGAACTCCAAGTCTGCCCCAAGCCTGGTTTGCGAAAGCAGGAGGCAAAGAGCGTGGCCAGTCACCTGGCCCCTGGCCCCTGGCCCCAGCCCTGGCCCCAGCCCTCCTCTCAGCCTGTGGGCCATGGGCCGGCTTTGCCTTGGGTCCCACCCGTGAACGTCCTTCATTGTCGCCCTCACACCGAGCCTCTCCTGATAGCTCAAATTCTGTGTTCTAGTTGGGATTAATAGGTCATTAGGATTATCTTTTTCCACCTGACAGAACTTTCTTTACTGGGCTGTGTGTGTGTTGGTTCAGACTTCATGCCCATGGGGGCTGATGGTCTTGGGCCCACAGCCTGGCACGGCTCTGTTCCTGTGGGCTGGGGTCTGGCAGGCCCAAGGCTGGGGCCAGCTGTCCCCCACCGGGCAGGCCACTGCTGTGCTCACCTTTGCAAAGGATTTTTATTTTATGCTTAGTTATTGTTCCCTTGGGGTAAGGGAACAATAAAGAATTGGGGGCTCTATAAGGCTTGTCGGCCTGAGAAGGGTGCTTGTGTATCAGGTCTGTTCAAGTCATTTATTTTGCTAAGTCTGGGGACTCCACACAGTGGACGCCTCTGGGCTGACAGTGGCTCCAAGGACGGTTGGAAGCGATTAGGCCAAAGCAGAAATAAACACACTATGAACATAACAACCTGGCTTTCTCTGACAAATTCCAAGTTAAATGCTGCTTAAAATACATTTCTGTAAGTATAAACGAAGGCCTACTAATTGTAGGAACAGAAAATAGAAAGGAGGAAGTGAAACCACCCAGTATGCCGCCACCATCCGGAGATAACAGTGGTTACTAACATTAGGTTTGACTTTCTTCTTTTTGCCCCACAGAGCTTCGTGTGTATACAGCAGGAGCAAAATAGCTGTGTTAGTTGTGTGGCTTCTTCCATCATTGCCACATCATGAGCATTTCTCCATGGCGTTTCTCCATAAGCATTTCTCCACTGAGAAAAATCTCATTTTTAATGTTTTTTAGAATCTTCTGTTATAGAAATTTTCAAACGTTTTGCAGAAGTGGGGAGCACAGTATGAACCCCAGGTACCAATCGCCTGGCTTAACAAAAACCAAGCCAAACCGACCTTGTTGCATCCAGACTCCCGTCTATTTACCACGTGGGTTATTCGGAAGCAAATTGCAGACATCATAATTTTTTCAGTAAATATTTCAGTACATACATTTAAAAATCAAAGATATAACCAAAGTACCATTTATCACACCTAAAAATTTCTTAAGTTAACGAATACTTAATGTCAATTAAGTATGCCATTGTTGTACAAGTTTCCCCATCATTTCATAATTGATTAATAGTTGGGATCGGGTCCAAATAAGGCTGTTTTGTTGTGATTGGGTGATATGCCTGTTAAGTCTCTGTGAGTCTATAGATTGTGCCTCCTTTTATTCCATTTTGCCTTGCAATTTATTTATTGGAGAAGCTGGTCCTTGTCTTGCAGTTTCCCACAGTCTGGTCTGGGACGGTTGCGTACCTGCCGTGTCATTTAATAGCTTCCCCGGCCCCTGTGTTTCCTGCAAGTTGGTGGGTAGACAGAGAGGCTTTGATGCGGTCTGGTTTGGTCTGGGGCAAGAATGTGTACTGAGTGGTGGTGCAGTGCACTCCCCCAGGACCAGGGCAGAGGAGTGAGGGACGGGAAGGGCTGCGGGGATCATTGCCCCGGTCCATTGTTTCACTGGGGAGCCGCACACTGGTGAGGCTCCAACTCCGCTCTCCTCCGTGTCCCAGCTGCGATACCGCTGTGCGGAGAAGCTGTGTGGTTGGCCTGGGGCAGGGTTCACTGAAGAACAGCGACATGGCTTTATTTTTTTTTTTCAAATTATTTACCAAATCTCAAGAGAGTTTCTTCTGATGAAGGTGACTGCTACATTTTATTTTTTGTACCATTAGGACCTCATTCATTTAAACATATTTGGTGCATTTTGATTCATTGCCGTTGTTTTTATTGAGGCTGCAGGGGTCCCTTATTTGGCCAGTGGGAACCTCTTCAAGTTGAGTCATGAGTCTTTTTACATGACCTTGGTTGTTCCTGATAGCTTCTCTGCTCTGACTCTACCAAGACTTCCCTCAAACCCAGGATAGGTAGAAATAATCCGTTTCGTGGGTAACTCATTGATCCTGGGTTAGTCTTTTTTTAGGCCTTTTCAGTGGACAGAGCTATAAAAAATACTTTTAAAATATAATGCGTCCTGAACACATGGTGCTAATTTCAGTTTAAATCCAGGGCCACCGGGTGTTTATTGATAACACGGCCTTTTCCTCCTGTGACAATCCTGACTCCTCCCACACACTGAACCCACTTGCTCTGTCCTATCATGCACGTGCGGCTGCCTCAGAGTAATAGCACCACACTGTCTTCCAAGGAAGGATTGCTACACCCAGGTGGGAGCGGGCGGTGGTGGGGGATTCTTCTGGTTAGACCTTCTTTCTCATGGAGGCACAAGAGTAGAATTTTTTCTACTTTGGGACATTAAGGTCACCTTCCAATTTTTGCTGTTGTAAAGACTACTATGATAGACATCCTTGTCTTTGTCTTTATTTCTGATCAATTTGTTCAAGCCAGAATGTTTGGAGTGAAGTGACACAAAGGCGTGGGCATGCCTGGGCCCCACGCGCAGGCCTAGGGCCTTCCTCTCCAGAACCAGCTGTGCCCCCGACCCACGCTGCTCATCACTGTTAGACAGAAACTCTCATGGCTGAAAGCTTTTCTGAAATAAAGGATGTATTGAGCCAAATGCTCGCCAGGAAAGGCCCCCCAGGTCCTGGAGCCTGAGGTCTGACCCAGCAGGGCAGCGGGGCAGAGATGATGAGCCAGGCCACCGTCCGTCCAGGGCTGACAGAGGCTTTGATGCCTCGCTTTGGGAAAGAGAGATGTAAGTTGTTTTGAATTCATTTGGCTACAGATAAGGGGCAGGACAAGGTGAAGTGGGGAAGTTCTAACACAGGGACAGTCACGAGGAATGAACATTTACTACTGTTTTTGGAAAATCCTCACCCAAGGATATGTTTATTGATTTTAGAGACAGAGGAAGAGAGGGAGAAAGAGAGAGACAGAAATATCGATCGGTAGCCTCCCGTATGCGCCACAACCGGGTACTGAACCCTCAACCCTTTGGTGCACAGGATGATGCTCCAACCAAGGGAGCCACCCAGCCAGGCAGGGCATACTTACCACTTGGAGTTGGTGGCAGGCAGCAGTCCTGAAGTACACGCACACGCTGGCTGTGCTGTGTCTGGCGGTCACAGCACTAGTAGATTCAGAGCCCCCACGTACATCCAGGAATGTGAGCAGCCTTCTGCTCGTCGGCCTGCGGCCACTGACCACTTAGTTACTCTTGTCTCCTTAGCAGTCTCTGGCCTGCTGGTGTTTAATTCAGGGCATCTCAGAACTTTTCTCGTGTTTCTACCATCAATGGTAACTGTCGGTTCAGTGCTACCAAGCTGATTTGAAATGGGTACCTCCGGGCTTCATCTCTGTGTGTGTTTCCTTACCGTCGGCACCCTATGTCCATTAGACAATTGAAGTTATGTTTAGAATTGTCCCTGGGATGAGGACTCAGGGGGATTTGGTGTTTTTCTTACTGATTGGCAAGATGCTTTAGTATCTTAAGGACGACAATCCTTTGTTATTTTTACTGGGACTGTTCCCCTTGCTTTGTCACTGGCCTTTTAATTTTTGTGAAGTTTTCTAACATAAGTAATTTGAAATTTTTTGATCAATCAGACTTGATCATGTTTCTATTGTTGCTTTTATGCTTAGAAAGTCCCACCTGATACCTGCTCACTGTCAACCTCTCTTCCCTTCTGGTTTATGTGAAGTTTCTCCCACCTTTATTGTTTACGCTCGCATTATAAAAGGCATGCATGTTTGCCGTAGACTTATAAAAGCTCTGCAACATAGAGAGGTCTTCATTTATCTTTATACTTAACTCTTTTTTAATGTGAGGCTTATCCTGGTGTACAGTGTGAGGAGTAGATCTGACTCAATGATCTTTGAAATGACTCGTGGTCCCAACCATCTGTCCATCCCTGTCGCGTTCGTGGAATTGTTCCATTCCGCACGTCTTCTTTCTGAAATCTGTCCCAGGGCCACATTCTTTCATTCATGCAGTTATTATGTAATACTCCTCAACAGCCTAAGTCACTTTCTTGTCATTTTTCTTTTTCAAAAATGTCTTAGCTATTCTTGTCTGTTTATGCTTCTAAATACACAGGAGAGCTGTTTTGTCTGGTTGAACTAATGATGTATGGTTAGGAACAGCTGTAAGTGGAGTTCGGGCGTGGTGCTGGTGGGAGGGGTGCGGAGCTGGGACGGGTGTTCTGCGGCCCCACCGCACCGACAGCCCAGTGCAGCCGGTTGGGAAGTCCTGCAGCTGTTCTTCCCCAGCTGCTCACAGAAGGCCCAGGGTCTTGGCCGTGCACTGGGCTGGGCTGCAGCAGTCAGAGGCAGCGTGTGAGCACGAGGGGACAGCAGGGTGACATCCTGCTTGGGTATGGGGACTGGAACGGAGGGAAATAGAACGATACCTTTGACTTCCATTTGATCAGCTGGGTAGATGGCAGCACTTTCCACCGCCAACGATTCACGCATGGCTCCAAGATTCTGTGCTTCTGTGACCTGAGGAAAACGCACTCCTGCCCTGGGCACCTGTGAGTGTAGATCCAGGTGGCAAGGTGCCATCACTACTGTCTTCACACAGGAGCAGCAACCAAGGCTTACACTGGGGAGAGACTCGTCCTGGTCACGCGGCATGCATGCAGCCCTGGCCCTGGCCCACACAGTGCCCATGGCCTGGCCCCTCTCACTGTCACTCTGTGCCAGGTCTTTTTTCCCAGGACACTCTGAGCAGAAAAGGCCTGGTGTGGACCCTCGGTCTCCTTGGTCACCCTTACACTGGTAGACTCAATAAAGGATCACTCACTTGTGAATTGTGTGCCCCTAAAACTATTTCTAAAAGTCCTAACCCCCAGTGCTTCAGAATGCGACCTTGTTTGGACACAGGGTCATTGCCAATATAATTTATAAGATGGCATCATACTGGAGTAGGATGGGCCCTTAATCCCAAACGAATGGTGTCCTGGTAAGAGAGAAGATGGTGTGGGGGCAGACACACAGAGAGAAGGCCGTGGGGTGACAGAGGCAGAGGCTGGAGTGATGCAGCCACAAGCCAAGGAAAGCTGAGGATGGCAGGCCACCACCAGAAGCTGGGAAGGGATGAGGAAGGATTCTCCCAGAGCCCCGGAGGGAGCACAGTCCTGCCGAGACCTTGATCTCAGACCTCTGGCCTCAGGAACTGGGAGAGAGTGAACTTCTGTTGTTTGAAGCCACCAGTTTGTGATGCTTTATGTTATCAGCCCCAGCAAATGAACACACTCAGTGAGGATTGGTAAAAAAAACCCAGGGAAATATGCAAAATTGTGACTTTGACCCACCTAGGTCTTCCCTCCTTCACAGGAGTGAGAGTGTATCATCTCCAGGGGTCTGTGGGGAAAGAAGGGGGTATGTGGTGCTGGGCCCCAGCAGGGACGGGGCTCCTTGTCCTTGGTAGGTTTGCCCATCTGAACCTCACAATTCTGCAGAAAGGGTATTATAAGCCCCATTTCACAGACGTGGAAACTGAGGCCCACTAAATGTCTTGCCTGAAGACTGCAGGCTGTCCTCCTCCCTGGCGCCCCCCTACCGAGCTGGGCCAGTCCCTGCCCAGCTGTCATGGTTCGGATGGGGCCAAGCTTGTCAGTACATGCAGTACCTTTGACAACCATAAAGAAAGTGGCCGTTTGTTCAGTTCTTGATCTGAGCTGCTTTCTCGAGGCTTTTAAATTTAGAAACTTATTTGAATGAAGCACTATAATAAGCTTCTTGATTTCCTGTCAGCAATTCTCTCCAATGTGGCCTGGATTTGTTAACCTAGTACTTGAGGTGGGACTGGGGGCTGTGTGTTTAAAAAAAGTCCTTTCAGCTTCATCTGTGGTCACTTTGCAGGGCTGTTACTTTACCGAAATGCTGTGTTCGTGTGCACTCATCATCAGGCTCTGCCATGTGAAGGGTGGGGAGGGTTTGCAAGGCAGAGGTCCCTACTCAATGTTAGAGAGAGAGGAAAGGAAAGAGAAGGAGAGAAACATCGATGTGACAGAGGAACATCAATCGGTTGTTTCCCATACACGCCTTGACCCACTATCAAACCCACAACCCAGATACGTGTGCTGACCAGGAATCAAACTCACAACTCACTGGTGAACAGGATGGCACTCCAACCAACTGAAACAACTGGCCAGGGTGGGACTTTTTCTTTTATTTTAATATCTAGCACATGCATGACATAAAGGAGGCTCTGAGAGCCCGTCTGGAATCCTGGTGAGAAGTGAGGCAGACTGCCTGAGCTGAATCCCTACTCTGCCTCCACTGGAGAAAATGTGGGTGACTGTTTCCCCTCATTGTGCCTCAGGTTCTAAATGGGCATAACATCCATCCACAACATCGTCCTACAGTGTTTGCCTTCGTCTTCATCACGGCGTTGACTGAGCAAATGAACTGGCCCCACCCACATAAGCACACCTTGGACCAGTTTTGAGAATCCTACTAGCTCTGTGTGCTGGGATTCCTTCAGAGTTGAAACTATAAGTAAGGGGCAGATTGCACGTCCAGCTGAAGCTTGGTTGTGTAAGGCTGAATACAGCAGTTAATGGAATTAGGCAAAGTTGGAAATCCACATGCGTCTCCCCGTAGCACTTATATAACAGCACCATATACTCTGGAAAGCACCAGAAAGTGAGAAAAGAAAGAAAACAAAGTACTCCAACTTATTTTTTTAATGGCTGGAAAACAACGTAGCAGCGACTCCATGCACATGGTTGAAAGTGCTGCAGTGTGCCGGGGTGCGGACCGTTTTCCAGACGGTGTTCTGTCCCCAGCACCCCAGCGCTCTGGCCACACTGAGTAGCCCTCACCCGGCAGGAGCAGACGTCCGTGCGAGTGCGCCTCTTTTCCCCACATTTCCACAGCACGCAAAAGCACAGCACTCGCTGCTCTGTGCCCACTGCCTTCACGCAATGCATCAGGAGACCTGTCCTTATTGGCAAGTGAAGAGCTTCCTCATTCTTTTCTCCCGCTGTACAGTAGTAGCCTCTGCCTTGGGCGCCCTGGTTCCTTTAGCCAGTCCCCTACTTAGGGACATTTAGTGTTTTTCCACTCGCTGGCCATGGACTAAATTCACATATCCATGGTTTTCCATGCATGTGATGCACCCATGTGATCAATTCCGAGTGGAAATTGGGGGTCAAAGGATATACGTGTTGCAAACATTGATGGATGCTGACAAATGGGGTGACCTCAATGGTTATTGACTCACCCCATTTTATGCCCCTGGTTATGTCCCCTCCTCAGTGTGTCATGGGGTTTGGGTCTGGGCCATTCTCGTAAGAAACTGCACTATCTCAGAGACCTTTTAATTTGCCACACTGTCATTATGAGTGTGGTCAGACATCTTTCCTTGACGTCGTTCCATGGTAGCTTTGGTTTCCTTCCGCTAGAGGGCTGGACTTGCTCCTCACGATCTGTGTGTGGGGAAGTAAGCTCTTTGTGGTGCGAGGTGAATGTATTTCTTCCCTGTGTATCGTGAGTCTCTTACGTTTGCTGTGGCAGTTTGCAGACATGCAGACCTTATTTTCTATATAGTCCGCTCTGTCAGTCTTTCCTCTTACGGCTACTGTACACTGGGGCGACAGATCCTCACCGCTCTGAGTTTCTGAAATAATTTGCCTTGACTTCTGTTAAACCATTCTGTAGTCTCGTGTTTGCCTTTGAATCGTTCATCTGTTTGGAACTTATCCTTCATAAGGCGTGAGATGCACATCCCCTTGTCTCCGCAGCTACTCGGTGTTCCGCCTGGTCGTCGGCCATGCCGTCTCTTCCACCATGGTTTCAGATGCCACGTTTCTCACAAATTAAGTTCTGGCACATAACTGAGTCTAATTTCTTGGATGTTTATTGTGTTCCATTGATCTTCGTATATTCATATGTCGGTGCCACACTTAGTCACCGAGACTTTATAATTTGTCTTTGTGTACAGTGGGACTGATCCTGCTTTGCTACTCTTCTTTTCGAAAGTGTCCTGGCTAGTCTTGCCTGTTGAGCTTTCCATGTGAACTTGAGAATATGAATATATTTGTCTAACTCAAGGAAGCATCTTGTTGTTTGTATGTGTGGGTGGAAATTGCCAAGATGGAGTCATCTCTGTCATGAGAACTAAAACGGGGCTGGGAGGCCTTGAAGAAGTTTGCCTGGGGCTCCTCTCACCCATAATCTACGTACTTCTAAGTCAACTACGTAGCCACATCTTGAACCCTCTTTACATGGCAGCCAGACCATCTGCATTCTTCACCAGGGAGAACACAACCCCTTCCCCCAGCCGGCCCCCTTCATTTGCATAGAGGACCTAAAAGCTAGCTGTGCGCATTTTTGCCTTCAGAACCCACCCTTTCCTTTGTTCTCTCTGGGGCACAGTTTAATTTGCTGCCTGAATGTCTGCCTCTGCGGTTGAAATCCTTTGCTCAAATAAATGGTTTTTATTTTTTGTTGCAGCCTAAACCTCTTTTTCTAGGTTCACAAGCGTGCATACGTATATGAATTATGTTAAATCAACAGATTAACAGGAAGAAGTTTTACGATGCTCCGTTGTCCTTTCCAAGAACAGGGTGTGCTTCTCGGTCGAGTCTTTTTTTGCATCTCTTAGAAGATTTTGGCTTTCTCTTCATGTAGATATTTAAATCTCTTATTAAATTTATTTCTAGGTATCTTGTATTTTAGAATAGGATAGGATAGAATAAAATAGAATGGAACTAGGATCTTTTCTTCTGCTATATCTTATAACTTGGTTATTATTTTTAGACAGGAAAGCCATTGATTTCCTATTAATTTTTTGTGTGGCCATATTGCTGAACCCTTTCATTGTTTCTGATTCTCTTGGGATTTCTAGGTAAACAGTTATATCAAGGATCAGAGTGTTTTGAGGTAAAATTCAGGTAGTGAGGGAAAATAGATAATTTTACTGATGTATAAGAAAATTAGGAATTAAGTGATCTTCTGTTTTTCCTTTGGGGGATTGAAAATACTAGTTCTTAAAATGTAAATAATTGTTCAATAGATTTAAAGTTTTCCCTTTTTAATAAAAAAACTTGCTTTGAAACAAAGCCAGTACAATAGAAGTTGAAAATGTAGTTCTGATGGGATTTAGCTTTAATAAAACAGAGTTCTATAATTCTTCATGTTATTTGTGCTCAGAATTAGCTTCAATACAGAAATAGCATGTTTTCAAAAACAGTTTGGGACAAAGAAAAGGTACTTAAGTTAGAGCAGGTCCCTGGCACAGGGTCGTGGGATGTCGAAGGCTTGAGCTCCAGCCCTGGCCTCGTGGCCAGTTCATTGTAATGCGCCCACCTCCTCAGGCCTTTGTTTCCTCCTCTAGGATAACCCGGGATAGCCACCTAGCAAGGTTGTGGTGAGAAATCAAACGAGATCATGTACATTGAGAGCATCTAGCACATTGCATGGCCCATGGCTTATATGCAACAAGTGATGGCCATTATTATTAATCTATTAATTTAATCTATTATCTATTCATTGAATCTACCCTTGGTGTGTAAGATACAGGCAAGGCCACTCAAACGCAGACCCCCAGATACCGTGGCTGAACAAGGCAGAAATGGATTTTCCTCCTGTCTGACAGCGCAGGCACTGACATGGCGGCTCAGAGGTACTGGAGACTCTGGTCCCTAATGTTCTGTGGCTCCAACAAGTGTCACCTCATGCCCCATGGCTGGCTCCAGCTCTCACCACGGCGACATCACTCAGCCTGCAGGCAGCCAGACAGAGGAAGGAAAGGGACACATGTGCTTTCTCTTCAAGGTCACGTTCAGGAAGCTGCTCCCATCACTCCCATACATGTGCCATTTGCCCTCCACTAGCCAGATGGTGACACCTTCCCAAGAGGAACCTGGGAAACGTGGGGTCTGTGCTGTTCTGAATTGGCCTTGCTCTAGGAGAAGGGGGAAACGAGTGCTGGGGACAGCTAGCCATCGGAGTCGTTCTCAGTATCTGAAAATGATACGTCCCATGTACCACCAGATAGGCATGTGCCTGGGCCTGCTTGTCACCCATTTTGGTGTGTAGGGGGTTGAGGGCAGGGGAGGGGCCGAGGGTCTGTTATTATGGCTTGTTTTCCTGCAAGGTCATGAGGGCGTATAAGTAGCATGTGAGACCGGCCTTGCCCGTTCCCGGGGGCTTGCCTGGAGAGGCCACCATTCACGGTCAGGGATCCTGTGAGGGAGGGTTGCCTGGACTCGGGCCCCTTGCTGGGTGCTGAGGTGTGGCCAGCACTGTTGGTGGAGGTCACACCTGATCCCATGTGTGACATCTCAGTGCCCGGGCCACTTGAGACCCACAGTAGATGTCCCTGCGTGTTGGCTGGTGTCTACTAGACTTATTCCAGTGACAGGATCTTTGGGACACAATCAGGGAAGCTCGGCTCACATCCCTTGCTTCCCAGCCCTGGCTGCGCCCATGCCGACGCTTTTATCTCGGAGTTGTGGGAGAGGGCATTTTGTGTGTAAATCTTCCCAGCGACTTATTAGGACCAGACAACAAAAGCCTCCCTGTCCCTCAGGCCACTTCTCTAATTAGGAAAAAAAATAAGTAAAAAGTTGGGGCGGGTGGGGGAGGAAGGGCATCTTCTGAGTTGGAAAGCTGTGTTTAGTCCGGGACAGCTCTGCCTTTAATTATCCTGTCTGAGCTGACTTTAATGAGCACGATTTTTAATGTCTTCATTTCAAGAGGGAAAAAAAAGTGCTTTTTGCATCCAAGCGAATAAAACAGTTTTGTTCACTAAGCTCTGTAGCATCTCTGGGCCAGAAACCTCATGTCAGAGCCGTGGCCAAAGGGCACACGGCCAGGTGTTATCCGGCCAGCCTGGGCCCCCTCTTCCCACGGCCATCTCCCGTGGCAGACACTGGTTCAAATGGTGATGTCGAGGAGAGGATTGGATGGCTCCTTTAGATGTCAGCTCTTTTCAAATTAATCAATAAATCTTGTACAGTTTCCATCAGAATCTTAAGACATTTTTGGAATTTGGCCAAGTGATTCTAAATTTCATCTAGGAAAATCAACATATAGGAACAGCCAGTAAAATTTTACAAAGAAAAAAATCAAAGAAGGACTTAGGTTATCAGATATTAAAATATTATAGAGCTATAGTAATTAAAATGAAAACAACATGTTACCAGCATAGGATCAGACAAATCAATAAAACAACGGACGTTTTTGAAACAGATCCAAGGACAGAAAATAATTTAGTGCAGCATATTGTTAGAGTGAAATATTTCAGATCAGCGGAGAAAGGAAGGATTGTTAAATGAATGATTTTGACTATTAATGTTGTGAGTTATATTGACAAATTTTGTGATATTAAGACACTCTTGCCTTTCTGGAATAAATACTACTTTGACAACACATATTCTTTGAGTCTATGTTTGAATTGGATTTGCTAATGTTCTGTGGAGATGTGAGATATCTATATTCATACGTGACGCTGGTCCACAAAGTTTGGGTATCAGAATTGAACTTGTGACCTGATGCCCCCAAATGTACCCCCTCCCAATTTCAACAGAAATCCGGAATCATTCTTTGATCTCCCGGCATTTCACAAATCCATCTCTTCCCTCCCTCTTCCTTTCCTCCCGCTTCCCTGGGCTGACCACGCCCACTTTGGCTTCTGCTCCACCCATTGTCCTCAGAACAGCCACGGTGATTTTTTTGTTACATAAAATGTCTATTTCTTAAGGTTTGTAATCAGTAAAAGACAGTATAAGTTGCTTGATTAGTTGTTTTTTTTTTATTATTGAGGTAAAGTGCATGTAAAAAGTTTACCATTGGAAGAGTGTATGATTTAGTGGCATTGAGTACATTTGCAGGATTGTATAGCCTCACCAGAATCTAGTTGGAACTTTTGGAGATGGAACTTTTTTATTACTCCTAATGGAAACCCCATACCTATTAAGCAATCACTCCAAAATTCCACTACCTTCAGTCCCCCGCAACCACTAATCTGCTTTCTGTCCCTATGAATTTGCCAAATCTGGGTATCTTATATAAATGGAATCATACAACATATGGCCTTTTTGTGTCTGGCTTCTTTTACTTAGCATAATGTTTATAAGTTTCATCCATATTGTAGCCTGTGTCAAAACTTCATTCCTTTTATGGCTGAGTAACATTCCATTGTTTGACTATACCATATTTTGTTTATCCATTCATCTGTCAGTAGACATTTGGGTTAATTCCCCTTTTTGGCTGTTATGAATAGAGCTGCTACGAACATTTGTGTACAATTATTTGTGTGAGTATCTGTTTTCAATGGAGGAGCAGAGTTGCTGAGTCAGATGGTAATTCTATATTTAACTAACTGAGGAACTGCCAAAGTTTTCCAAAGCAGCTGAACCGTTTTCTACTCCCACCAGCAATGTACAAGGGTTCCAGTTCATTCTACATCCTTGCCAACACATCTAAGAAAATAGAGTTAAATTTAGCTCTTAAATTTAGGTCCTTAATCCATTTTGAGTTAATTTTTGTGTATGTTGTGACACACGGGTCCATTAACTTCATCCTTTTGCTTGTACATATTCAGTTCTCCCAGCATCATGTGTCGAAGAGACTTTTTCTTTCTCCATTGAAAGACCTTGGCATCGAATGGCCTTGGCAGCCGTCTGAGAAATTGAATAACCATAGGTGCATGGGTTCTTTAATGGGCCATCCATTCCATTTCATTGATGTGTATGTCTGCCTTCATGCCAGGTCCACATTGCTTGATTACTATAGTGCTACGGTCAGTTTTGAAACTGGGAAGTTGAGTTCTCCATTTCCCAAGATTGTTTTGGCTGTTTGGGAATCACCTTTTCCACTTCTACAAATGGAGGCCATTGAGGTTTGGACAGAGATGGCCCTGAATCTGCAGGTCACTTTGGGGGAGTGCTGCTATTTAATGACATTCCATCTTCCGATCCATGAACACAGCATTTTCCTGTTTATTTAGGTCTTCTGAAAATCTTTTAGCAATGTTTTATAGTTTTCCATGTCCAAGCCTACATTTATTCCTAAATATTTTATTCTTTTTGATGTTTTTATAAATGGAGTTATTTTCTTAATTTTTTATTTGGGTTTTTTATTGTTAGTATATAGAGACACAAGTGATTTTCTGTGTTGATCTGGCATCTGGCAACATTGCTAAATGTATCAGCTCTAACAGTTTTTTGTGGATTCTTCAGGATTTCTATATACAAGATCCTGTCATCTGTGAATAGAAATAATCTTTCTTTTCTGGTTCAGATGCTTTTTATTTCTTTTTCTTGACTAATTACTCTGGTTAAAACTGCAAACACTATGTTGATTAGAAGTGGCAAAAGCAGCCTCCTTGTCTTGTTCCTGATCTTACACAGAACACGTTCTGTCTTTCACCATTGAGTTTGATGTGAGTTGTGGGTTTTCACAGGTGCCGTCTGCCCTGTTAAAGAATTTCCCTCCTGCTCCTAGTTTATTAAGGGGGTTTTCCCTCGTGAAAGAGTGTTGGGGTATGTAACATTTTTCTTCTGCACCAGTTGAGATGATCAGTGGTTTTCGCCCTTTGCTCTTATGGCTGCAGAGTGTCATATCGGTCAATGTACGTGTCTGGACCACCTTTTATTCTCAGCGTAAACCAAGTGGATCAGGATGTGCAATCCTTTTAACATGCTACCAGGTGTAGTTCACTAGTGTCTTGTAGCGGAAGTTTACATCCGAGTTTGTAAACATATCAGCTTGAATTTTCTCCCCTGTGATGTGTTTATCTGGCTTTGACATCAGAGTCATGCTAGCCTCCCAGAATGAAGAAATGTTCCCTCCTCCTCTACACTCTGGAAGGGTTGGTGCTACATGGTGGTCTTTTAAAGGCACAATCCAATCACCATACTCTCAGCTTTAAAACCCTGTCCTGACTTCTTATCAAATTCCTAGCATTGCCCACCAGGCCTGAATGTGCTTGGTCCTCTTTCCCTGCTCCGCGCCAGCCACACTGGCTGATAGCATTTTCAGATCAGCTCTTCTCAGCTGGAGGCAACTCTTCCCTGCACGTCAGACTGGGAAGCTCTCTGGTGTCCATCCCATCGAGCCTTTGGCACGTGTTTCCCCTCTGCCCGCCAGGATTCCTCTTGCACAATTTCACCTTAAGACCCTCGTCTAAATCACCAATCTACATGTAGTCATTTAGGTTCCTTATGGTCATTCTCTTTCAAAGTACTGTGAACTTCTTTATGGCAGTGACCCCTGTTGTAACTAATTATTGATGGGGCGCATAGGCTGGCTGCTCATGGGGTGGCTAGGGTACTGTAACTAATTTTTTTTATTTTTTAAAAGATTTTATTTATTTTTTTTAGAGAACGGGGAAGGGAAAGAGAAAGAGAAGGAGAGAAACATCAATGTGTGGTTGCCTCTCAAGCGCCCCCAACTGGGGACCTGACCCCCAACCCAGGCACGTGCCCCGACTGGGAATCCAACTGGCAACCCTTTAGTTCACAGGCCGACACTCAGTCCACTGAGCTGCACCAGCCAGGACAACTATAACTAATTATTGATGTGATTTTCAATTGATTATTTTCTCCCCGTGGACTTTGGGTGCCATGGTGGCAGGTCCCACATCTGGCTTCAGTTTACCCGTAAAAACTCAGTGCCTGGTTGTGTGTCCCTAATATAGTGGACACTCGGTAAACATTGACCCAAAGTGTGAAGGACGACAGCAGTTTAGTAAGTGGAACTGGGAAGCTTTCTATGTTTCTCAAGGTGTGAGAAAGGGTAAAGTAATTTAGAGTTGTCTGTTCCTTCAGCGGCTCAAGCAACACGCTTGAAAAACCAGTTGGACTCAGAGGAGTCCATTTTAGTAGTACTGACTTTTCTTAAAAATATTTTAAGTTGAATGTTGTGTTTTCCTACAATGTTTTCCAGTCTCCCATACCTCTAATCTTTGCTAAGTATAGTGATTTTGCTCTATTTATTCTTGATTAGACTTTCTAAAAATATATATGTTTTAATTCCCTGTACTTGAAGCTTATTTTATTTTGGACATAATCTTTTTTTTTTAATAGGAATCTTTTTTTTTAATTCCTAAGCTTCCTTATATTTACACTTTCATTATTTGCTTCTGCTTGTGTAGCCTAATGGCCAGCCTACAGCTTTCCAATTTTGAAGCTGTACTGTGACTGACTAGATGGCCGCCCCTCAAAATATATGTTAATGTGAAAGGAAAATACCAATACATCCCCCAAAATACCAAGGTAGGTCTCTTTGTATTAGTTTTACTGGTACTCTGTGAGAGCTTTTGAGCTTAAGACTCAGGAAGTCTGCTGAGTATTTCTTTCATAGTTTTCCTCTGTTCTCTCCCTTTGAAATTTCTACTTGGAATATGTGTGGGTGTGTACTCGATTTTTTACACACCTCCGTGTCTCTTATTTTTGAAATGGGAGGCAAACGAGATGAGGCGATGAGACAGAGTGCAGTTTAGTGGAGCTGACATGGACAAATTACTTAACATCTCCCCGCTTCGATACCTGCATCTGTGAAATGGGGTAGCACAGTACCAACCTGAGGTGCAAATTAAAGGTGGTAACGTGTACACAACACTTAGCACAGTCCCTGGCACATCATGTGTTCAATAAGTGTTCCTCAATCTTTGTCGCTGAGAAGGGACACTGCTTGGCTGGTGCCTCCAAGCTCAGAACAGGAGCCCCATGGGCTTGAAACCCAGGACTGGGTAGGGGGAGGGGCACACGTGCCGGCTGATGCTGAGGTCTCAGGGACCAGGGAGTGTGATAGGCAGGTTCTGTAAGTGTAAGTGGAATGCTTTAGCTGTGGGTCACAGAGAACCTGACTCACGATTCCTTGGACCAGTAGAAGTTACTGTTGTCAAATGACCAGAATTCTGGAGGTGCGGGTGGTTGTTGGAGTTGACTCGATTGCTTGACTGTGCTTTCAGGGTCCTGGGCTCTTTCTGCCCCACTGTCCTTAGCGGGCTGGCTCTGGACCTCATACTTGTCTTTCCATGATTCCAAGATGACCACTCCATCTCCAGGCGTTATGTCTTTGTACCAGGAAGGGAGGAGGGGTGGGACCAAGGCCTTTTTCCATGGAGCTTGGTCCTTTCTTTCAAGGAGGGAGTCGTCCCCAGTGGGCTTCCTCTTCTCTCTCAGTAGCCCACCTCTTGCCTGCCCATCCAAGGAGAATGAACCAACCAATATTCAGCCTGGGTCTGGCTTCAGGCTGGGGGCCTACCTTTGGCAAATCGGAGATGTCCCCCAGGCTGCGCTGACCGAACTGAGGTCAGTGGTGAAGAAGGTGAGACGAGGCGTGGTTGTCGGGCAGCCATCTGAACACAGTTGGCAGATTTTTCAGAATACAACTCTAGATTTGGTACCGCAGGGTATCACAGCGCGTTTTCACCAGCCTACTTAGTAATCCTCAGTCCAGACATGTGAGATGGGGGCGTTCTGGTGACACGGTGCCCACCACGTTCCCCTCACTGTTGAGAAACAACACGCGACTAGTTTGTAATGATTGGCCCAGAAGGACCCACAGCGCCACCAGGACTCACTGATGTCCGGCCACAGGAGTGTGTCAGGCCTGCGGGGTCTTTCCTTCCACAACCCACCCAGCCCTCTCCAGCCCTGTGTCCTCCTTCCCAGTCCCCCAAGTTGCTCTTTTCATTGAGGTCCAATAGGTAAGAACTTGCTACCTCCATGTCCTTGTCCTGGGACTATATTGCTGTGAGTTGGTCTTAGTAGTGAACTTTTTAAAATAAGGTCCAAGAAAGCCTGTGCTATGCTAGAAACCAGCAAGAAGGGTGTTTTCCACATGCATGCAAGGAGACACAGTCCTCTCTTTGATGGAGTCAGTATTTACCGGTCTCCTGCTGTATGGCTCACCTTGAGGAGGTTATTAGGGGTTAAACGATGAATCAGAGACTACAGTGACAGTAGGAAGAATACCGGACATGGAATTCAGAGGCATGGAAGTAAGATAAGCCTCTTAATTCCTCCAGCCTTCAGCTTTCTTGACAGTAAGGAGGGGATACTAATATCTACCTCCTAGTGCTGTTTTGAAAACCAAGATGATACATGTGGACTCACCTGGAGTAGTGCCTGGCGCTCAGTGGGCACTCAGAGCATGTGAAACGAATCTGAGTTAATGGAATGAAATGCAGTCCATACCCTCACAGAGAGAGAACACCTTCAGACAGCTTTAATGCGAGACACGGTAGAAAGTAATAAATGCCATGCATCCCTGGTTCAACATACTGAAATCAACCAATGAAATCCACCATGTTAACAATTAACTAGGAAAAATCACACAATTATATCAGTAAATGCAGAAAGAGTATTTGATAAAATTCAGTTTCCACTCAAAGCAAAAACTCTTAGCATACTAGAAGGGAGATGGAAAAGAACTCTCAGAAACAGAAGGGAACGCCTGTCGCCTGAAACCAAAAGCAGATCCGATTGACATGAAATTTTGGAAAAGGCAGAATGGCAGTCATGGGTCAACAGTCTCAGGGGTAGGGGTAGGGGCAGGGCGGTCTGACTGACAAAAGCATCACAAAAACGTGCAGCTGTCGTCACACCCGACGGTGAAAGATGGATCGTTCCCCCCAGTAATCAGGGACATCGTTTACTTCTGCCCAATATTGCACTGAAGCCCTAGCAAGGGCAGTAAAATAAGGAGAAGGAAGTAAAGGCATTCAGGTTGGAAAGAAAGAAAGAAACTATCTGTATTCACACATGACATGCTTGTCTACAGAAAAAGATCCAAAGGAACTGTAAAAAAAAGCTCTTGTAACTGACGAGTTGTATCCCAGGCAACAAGGTCGGCGTTTTAAAACTCATGTCTCTGCGCTAACAATTGGAAATCGAAATTTAACAAGCAGCCTCATTTATAGTAGTATTCCCTCCTAAATGAGGTATTTAGGTGTAAATATAGCAAAATATATCCAGAATCTGTACTGAAAACTATGAAATATTGATGAAAGAGATCAAAGAAAACAAATGGAGAAGCGTACTTGGTTCATGAGTTACAAAGTCAATACAGTTAAGATGTCAACTGCCCCCAAGTTGACCTATAGATTTAATGCAATCTCAGTCAAAATCCAAGCAGGGCTTTTATAGATATGAACAAGCTTATTCTAAAATTTATGCAGAAAGGCAAAAAAACTAGAATAGTGAAAACAGTTTTGAAAAAGAAGAACAGCATTGGAGGACTCACACTAATCAAGACACGGTAATATTTGCAAAGGGACAGTCATGATGGTCAGTGGAATGGCACACAGAGCCCAGGGGAAAGCCCACGCAAACAGAGTAGACTGACTTGTAATAACAGGCAAAGGTCATTCATTGAGAAAATGACAGCAGTTTCAACAAAGCGTGCTGGGAAAACGGAGCATCTGTATGCAAGCAAAAAGAAAAGTGAACCTCCACCTAAACTTCATACCATACCCAAATATTAAATCAAAATGGATTAGATATAAAAGCAAAACACGAAACTATAAAACTCTTAGAAGTAACCACAGGAGAAAACCTTTATGGTCTTGGGTTAGGCAAAGAGTTCTTAGAGATGACAACCAAAAGCACCACCCATTTTTTTTCAAAGTCAGTAAATTGAACCCAAACCCAAATTTAAAATTTTTGTTCCTCAAAGGACACCCTAAATATAATGAGAAAGCAAGCACACGCTGCAAGGAAATATGTACAAACCACATATCCATCAAAGGACTTGTATGAGAATATAGAAAGAACTCTCAAATTCAACAATAAGAAAACGAACAACCCAATAAGTTGGGCAAAAGTTACTTCACCAAAGAAGATATGTGGATGACAAATAAACATGTGAAAAGATGCTTTACATTAGGAAAATGCAAATTAAAACCACTGTGAGAGGCCACTGTAATACCTGTTAGAGTGGCTAAAAAAATTCCAGCAATGCCAAGTGTGGATGGAGAGGTGGAGCAACTGAAACGGTCATGCTATGCTGGTGAGAATGCGAAGCGGTCCAGCCACCCAGGAGACACAATGACAGTTCCTTAGACAGGCAAACACACTCTTAGCAAATGACCCAGCAAGCCCACTCCTGGGCATTTATCCCGGAGAAACAAAAACTTATCTTCACACAAAGACCTGTATGTGAATGTTCATAGTAGCATTATTTATAATTATTGAAAACTGGAAAAACTGGTCACCCATACAATGGAACACCACTCAGCGATGAAAAAGGAGTGAACTATTCAGGCATGCAACGGCTCAGGCGCATCCTAAACGTATGACGCTAAGTGAAAGAAATCAGTTTCAGAAGCTCACTACACTGAGACCCCATTTGTGTATCTCCTCTGGAAAAAGGAGAGCTGTGGTGATGGACAGCAAAGCGGTGGTCACCAGGAGTTAGGGGAAGGGGGTGGGCTGACTGCAAAGGGATAGCCCAACGGAATTTTGGGGTGTTAGACTGTCCTTTATCCTCTGAGTGGTAGCGATTACAAGAATCGATGCATGCCTCAGCTCCTAGGCTGTACACTTCCAAATAAAGAATTTTACTGTGGTTAAATTTAAAAAAAAAAAAGAAAGAAAAACTCTGGCCAGAACCTGACCACAGAGAGGGCATGTGGCCCAAGGCACTTGGCCCCTGCCTGTCTGGTGTTGAATCACCTTCCGAAACACAGGGGCCGGGCACTGGCTTGGTAGAGTGCTGCAGCCTCTCAAGTTTTGGCTCCCATTAAATGTGCGGCTCATTTGCTGCCTCGAGCCAGAAGGGCACATGGTGAGTGTTTTCACGTGGGCACCACTCCTGAGACTGATGGGTTTCCAGGCATCACTGTCGGTGGGGTGGGGTGCAGCCCTGCATGTGGGCTTCCTCTGACCAAGCACTAAGGCCACACAGCCCCGAGCAAATGTAGTGGCACAGAACACACTGCACTGGGACCACACAGATGCACAAGCTGCTTCGAATCTTTTAGGGCCCTGAAATTCCCAGCAACTAAAAGGAAACAGAGAGGCAGCCTGGGGTACTGGAAACATTGCTGGCCTGGAGGCAGAAAGGTTCCAGCAACCATGGTGGAAGGCCCCTAGACAGGGAGTCTCCTGCTTGCAAGTTAGAAATGGGGGAAGGATAGACCAGGGTTTCTCAAACTGGGCTCTGCTGAGTTTCGGAGGTGAGAGGGGATGCATTAGGGTAGCAAAGGGATGCAGGGAGTCAGGCTCTGATGCTTTCACAGAGGGACCTCTGCATGTCTTCTGTGTAAACAAGGTCCAGTTGCAGCAGGACAAGACGGTCTGTTAGGTCCCTCATGTACCCTGTGTTTCCCTGAATCCTCCAGAAGCTGCTGAGACCCTGACCCCAGCTCTCAGTGAGGGAGGTGCTCGGCCCTCCAGGTTTGGATTTATGAAGGCTTCACTCTGTGAAACTGCTTTGGACATGCTTAGGTGGGGGAAGCTTCTCAAAAGAAGCTCCGCGCCATTTAAATGACAGAATTTAAGTCATGTGGAGGGGACAGTGATCTTTAAAAATGTTCCCAACTAAATTTGCAAACCTGTTTGTACAAAGAAGTCAAAGGCAATTTTCTTCGTGGAATTACCAGCACATGCCCCGTCCTCTCTCCTGACCACATTCACCCCGCCTCCGCCAGCTCACACACAACGGACAGCGTTCAGACTCACTTCTCCTACTTTGGGGGCTCTTTGCCAAGGAGAAAAGGGGAAAGCCAGGGCCAGGCTGGGGGGACGGACCAGGCTGCAGGACTTGGCATCAGCTGGATGCCCCTGAAGGCCAGCCCAGCTCAGGTGGAAAGTCCAGGTCCTGCCCCAGTAGGTGGCGGCTCGGGCCAGAGAAAGGGAGGCAGGAGCGGATGGATTGGCCCTGTGCCCAGCCACCTCAAGCTCTGAAGCACAGCGATTCTTTTGTGAAGCCCACATTGCTCTGTTCTGGGTGCTTCAGGGCCCCTGGCTGACATTGGAGGCGTTTCTTTCCTCACTGGCGTGACCTTGGGGCGGGCTCCTGGGATTGGAGCAAATGTGCAGAGTGTCAAAGCACATTTAAACGCCCCCATCCCTACCTGACCTCTGTCTCTGTGATCCGGGGTCAGGGCCAGGCACAGCGTGAGTGCGAACACCAAGGGCCCCACACTTAAAGGAGCTCTGCGCTCAGCGGGCCCCTCGGCGCCCACTCTGCTGTCACCATCTGACTCCTAACGGGGACCGTGTTTTTATTCGGCTTTGGACTCCACAAGTCATGTAGCAGTCCTGTCTGGGGTTTCAGGTTTGACTTACTGTTACTGAGTTGTTATTTGGATGTGTTTGACATTTCCACTTCGCTTTCTAACTCACATCTGCAGTGATCCTTTGGACTCCGGGCCTTGCCGGGGCTCGCTGCCAGTCTCGCTGTACGGGAAGCTGACTCCCAACCAGCATGCAGTGCTTTAAAACCCGAGTGCGCGCTGGGGAGAGGAAGTTGTATGAGACACGGAGGGAGGTGTGATCAGGTTGCAGGAGTATCTCACAGGAGGGAAGAATGACTCTGTCACTGAGCAGACACCCTATGGGGGGGACATCCAGGCACCAAGCCCCACACTGACGGTGGGGACACTGAGAAACAGCACAGCTCCTGCCCTCAAAGAGCTCCTTATTTCCAGAAGTGCTTTTCAGCTTTTTAAACCTCAGCCCGTAGTAAGAAACAAATAGCTCAGTACACATACAAATGCCACACATACACTGAAAGATAAAACAGTTTCATGGCACAATGTGCATACTAGGTTAGAAATATTCTATTCTTTATTTGTTTTTTCACTTTTTAAAAAATGCTAGTTATAGCACATGAGATTGACTTCACAACCCACCAGCCTCGGTTTAAGAGGCATTGCTCTGATGGGAGACATGGAAGTGTGAGCAGACAATGGTGCCCTGGCAAGCGCGGCAGTGGGTGGGCGGCACAGGCTCTCAGGTGGCGTTTTAGGTGCTCTGAGTCTGGAAGGCTGAGGAGGGGTTCGCCTGGCAGGGAAGCGGCAGCAGTGGAGGAAGAACACAGATGCAGGGGCCAGGTCTGCACCTGGAGGAAGGTGGGGCTCCCCCAGGGCTGGGGGACTCAGGGAGGTGGTCCAGGAAGGTCTCGTGCCCACCAGGCATGGAGCTCATTCACTGTCCTGTGTGAGCCACCACAATTTCTTTAAGATCGTTTGATTCAAATTATTATTTATAAGCCATGAAATTCACCCCCTGTGAGTGTGCAGTCCTGTGATTTTCAGTGCACTGATACACCTAGCACTCTCGCCCCACCCGGCCTGAGAGCCTTGCCACGAGCCACGAAAGCCCCTGGAGCCATTCCCACTCAGTGCCCATCCTGCCCCAGCCCCAGGCAGCCACGCCCACTGTCTGCCTCTATACATGGTCTTCCCTAGAAATGTCGGACAAAGGCGCCACACAGCGAGTGCACAGCCTCGTGCGTCTGTCCCGCGGCACCACATTGCCAGGTCCAATCGTGTTGTATGTGGGTGAGTGGTGTTCCACTGACTCTACCCACTGACTATATTCTCAGTAGATCCGACATCTATCCAGCCAGGTGAGAGCATGTGGGGTGTTTCCAGCTGGGGGTTCTGCGAACATGGCTTCTGTGGGCATTTGCATCCTAGTCTGTGTGGACGTGTTTGCATCTCTCCCTGGGCGCGATTGTCAGAGTGCAGTCGCTGCATCATGGGGTAAGTGTGCCTGTCACTCTGCACGGAGCGGCACGGCGCCACGCCGCATCCCCACGAGCAGCGTGCAAGGGCGCCGTGTCTGCAGGGTGATCGGAGGTTGAGGTGAGGAGAAGCTTTAAGGTTCTTCCAGCTACAAGATGGGCAGAACTGGGAAAGAGCAGGGTGGGGGAGGCTGAGGCAGAGGAAGGAGTCATGGGGGTGGAGAGGAGACAGGTTTGTGACGAGGCCCGGAGTCCAGGGAACAGGAGCACGTCTCAAACTGGGTTTGACTCACACAGTTAATAAGTGTCAGAGGAAGAAGACAGAGGTGGGCAGGGAGACAACGGTGCTGAAGGCCCTGGCCCATCTTAGCCCCAGCCCAGCTCAGGTTCCATCACGGGGGCCCCCTCAGCAGGCAGTCAGCTCCCTGAGGCCTGTTCCCAAATCCCTGCTGCCCCTGGGAATCAATGAGAAATGCAGAGAGGTGCTGCGGGCTCGCTGTGCGGTGACTGGTCTGGGGCACAGCTGGGACCCGAAGAGGCTACATACAGCCCCAGGTGATTTCAGCACGCACACCAGAGACTCCAAGGCCAGTTCCCAAACTGGGGCACACACTCCATACCCTGGGGGAGGTCAAGAAGCTGCGACGCTTCTGGTATCATTGGGAAAGGTTGAGGCCTGGCCACCAGAGCTTTTAAAATTCCCCCAGGTGGTCATAACATGCAGGCAAAGGGTGAGAGCCAGCACCCCAGGCAACGTGTCTGCACCTGAGAGGCCATTCAGAGCAGACGCTCCCGGTACCAGCATGTCCCCGGTTCTTGACGCTCTCGCCCTTGCTGGTTCCTGAGTACACCAAGAAATGGTTTTTCCCCTTTCGAACGCACAGGTCAGCCCTGACCGGCGTAACTCAGTCAGTTGGGCGTCGTCCTGTCCTGCAGAACAAAAGGTCGCAGGTTTAATATCCCTCCCGGCAGGGTACCCACCTAGGTTGCAGGTTCGTTGTACCACCACCCCCCACCCCCATGGGGGCGCTTGACATTTCTCTCTGACATCCATGTTTCTCTCTCTCTCTTTCCCCCTCCCTTCTCCTCTCTCTAAAAATAAATAAATAACATCTTTCAAAAAAAGACACAGATCATTTCTCCAAAGCATTTTACAGCCCATGTTGTTAAAAACATAAAACCAGATTCCATTGCACATGTTCTATAAATCCATCTGTTTTACATAAGACATTTACAAATATGGACACAGAGGAATTTCAAGACATTTGTGGGTAAGGAACCAGCAGTTAACTGCATGCAGCCTCCTCTGGGCTCTGCACGGAGCACGTGTCGGTAACACAGAGCAGACACGCGTGATGAGCTGAGCATCTACAGGTAACACGGTTTATTGAATGGGTCCCAGACCATGCTGGGGAGCTCATTTATGCATACCTCTTCTTGCTCAAATATTTTCAGATGGCAAATCAAATAAACAAAACAATGGCTTGTACCTTTCTGTTCCTCCAGGTGTTTGGCACTCACGCATTCCTGCCCATGAGTATCTTTCAACTCTTAGAGCAGACACTTGAGGAGTTGACCAGAGCTGGATTGATTCTTAAAGCCACACTGTTTTACCAAGTGTGCCGGCCTGCCAAGTTCTCTTGGTACCATGGGCAGTCTTCACACGTGAGGCCTAAGTCTTTGGTGTGGCCCAGGGCAGAGGCCTTTGGTGCGGACACAGGTGCCCCAGAGGAGGCTCCTCCTTGTCTCCAGCCCTGGTCCTCCTGCCAGGGATTGAGATGTGCCACCTGAGGTCTTTGAGGCCCTGGGTTAACTTCAGACTTGGGTTTACTCGATGCGGCCACCAGGACCTCTGAGCCCATGGTGAACACTGGGACCAAGCCCCCTGGGATGCACTCAGTGAAGGCCCACCCCACATCCCAGCTTCCTCCAGGGCCTCGTGCTGGTCAGGGCCCTGGGTCCACTCCCCCATTGCCCCTAGCACTGGGCTACCATCTCAACTTCTGCCTCTTGGTTGATGACGTGGGAGCTGGTCCTGGGCTGATGGAGACACAGGGCTGGCCTTGGAGGGGCCAGATGCAGGTGCCTCCAGGTGATCATAACCAGGTACTGCCCCTCTTCCCACGAGGAATGAGAGGAAAGAGCAAGATTACACTCCTCGAGGCAGGCAGCAGGGGAGAAACAGCAGTGTACTCAGAGACAGACCCCGGGTGTAAGTGCTCACTCTACTGCTTACAAGCACTGTGACCACAGCGAGGGAGACAGCTGGGAAACAAGGAGTCACGTGGCAGCAAAGGCTTCGAAAGCGCTTGTCAACGGGGCAGGCCAGGCTGGCACTGGCCGCCCGACCTTCTGCTGTGCAGCTTTGACTGACAGGCATCACCTCTATGACCCTCAGTCCCTTCCTTTGCAAAATGGGGGTGCCACCTGCCAAGGATTCAGTGAGCTGAAGCTGCCAGGAGCTTGGCACAGCCCCATCCCAGGTAAGGGCCCAGAGGATACCAGCTGTCGGTCCTGTGCCCTAGACAGGCACAGCGAGCAATGAGCACGGCTCACCTTTGGGTCCCCACCCCTGCACTCAGTGAGGACAGCTTAGTGGGTCACCAGAGGCCACGCTCCCCTGACATTCCAGTGCCTTTGTTCTGTGGCCTCCAGGTGAGTCTCTGACCTGGTACATTTGGGAAACACAAATGGGGTGTTTCTGGGTGGTTTTCACCGTAGAGAGTTTTTGGTGCCTTTTCTCTGACACAGCATCCTCACCACCCCGCCCCTCCACCCTGCTCTGCTCGGGCTTCCCCCTCATCTCCTCAGCCTGGACCCTTCCCTCCCCCCCCTCCCCCACGCCCTCCATCCTCTCTAGCTGCCCGCCGCACCCTCAGCCCCACTCCTCCCCAGCAGCCCGCTAACTGGCCTCCCTGCCTCCACCCCTGTCTCCACACTGTGAACACAGCCAAACACCAGGCAGCTGAGCGGGACTCAGACCCTCCCCACCCAGGAGGGTGCTGGCTGCCTCGTCCCTGCTTCTGCCTCTGCCTGGACTCACACCTCCTGCACTCTCCCTTTCACTCCGGCTGACCTCTGCCTGAAGGCCCCGCCCCAGCCTAGGTGTGTCCTGCGCAGCTGCGTCAGAATGTGACCAGCCCTGTGAAGTGGCCCTGGGTGGCCGGCAGAACAAATCCGGCCTCTGTGTCCTCCCTCCATAAGGCCTGGCCCGTGGCGGTGCTATTTGTAGTGGCCTGTCACAGGCTGCCTCCCGGTGTCCTGTTGGACTCATCCAGGGCAGCATCTGTCCTCATTAACAGAAAGAACCACCGAAGAATGGCGGTCAGCATATTCCAGGCTGACTTGGCAGCAAGCATGGGTGCTGGGTGATTCTCAGACACGATCTCATTCATTCCCCCTCTCGGGGCGAGGAAGTCGTGGGGGCTGGGGCCTTCCCCAGGGTCACCCCCAAACACACAAACTGAGTGAAAACTGCCGACTATGCAGCTCCCGCCTCCCTCCCCTGGGTTCTTCCTAATCAGAAATTCTGGCGCTGCTGGGGATGAGGAAGCCTGGGGGCTGGGGCCTGTTAGCACCTAATTTTACAGAGGAGGGAGCTGAGGGTGAGAGCTGAGCTACCTGCCCACAGGTCACCGGCAGAGCCAGGACCCGGACCCCACGTGTCAGCCACCATCAGCCTGCGGCCTGAGTCCAAGGCCCTTCTATGTGCCCCACTCAGGGCTCCATGCCAGGCCAGACTTGCTGAACTGGGGTTCAGACTCTGAACCCCCCACACACAGGGGAAGGTCCCAGTGAAGACACCCAGTTCCCCGGGGCTCCATGTCTGCAAATGACGAAGTCGGAGTGAACTTTGGCCGAGGAGGTAATTCAGCTGAGAGTTCTTGCCCTCACCCGGCTCACCCCCTTCCCACTTCATCTGGTGATTAAAAAGAGGAGGAGGAAAAAATACAGCCCACACATCCCCCAGGGCAGCCGAGCTCCAGGATCCGGTTCCAGAAACAGAAAGTTTACTTTATTAGCTGTCACAGAAATTTCGCTGTGACCCCGAAGTAATTTCCCCAGAGAGAGGCAAATCTCCAGGAGCCAGGAATAGACGAAGAGATTATTGCCAACCCTGCTGGGTGATCAGCGCCTGGATCCGGTGCTTGTTTGGAATCCAGGGAGCTGCTCTGGATTGGTGCCAGCCCCCTTCCCCGACGGCAGAGGCTCCTGGGAAACGCAGATCCACCAGCAGCCTGCCAGTGGCCGTGTTCAGTGCTGGGGTGCCCTGCGTGAGCCCCCGGAGGTGGGCGCTGGAGCAGACATGACAAGAGCCAAGCAGTGCTGGCCAAGCAGGCATGCTGCAGGCTAGAAGGGAATCACTGCCTTCTGGGGCAGGGGGCCCGAATCTCTGAAATCAGGCCGAGTCTGAATCCCACCTCTGTTAAGTCCCATCTCTGTGGCCCTGAGAAAATGACACCCTTCTCCACTCATCACCCCAGGCCTCGGTTTCCTCAGCTGTGAAATGGTCATGTGGGCCGGGCACCGGCTTCCAAGGGGCACAGTAGCTGTTGTATTGTTCCCTTCCTTAGCGATGACCAGAGTCCCTTGCCCCAAGTTGTCCACAGGAGTTACAAGGTGAGGTCCCAGACTGGGGGCCCAGAGAGTGGTCCCCAGAGTGGGGCGGAGACTTGCTCAGGGCTGAGCGCTATTGGCCCAGCCTCGTCACCGGGCTCAGTGGCTTCTGCTGCCCTCGCCAGTCTCACCGTTTTACCGATGAGGAATGGGATTCAGAGAAGGCAAGTGCCTGCCAGTCACACAGCCACCGCACCACAGAACCCAACGTGCAAGCCCAGGTCCAGACATTCCGCCCACGCCGCGGCGCTGCGGGGTCTGCCCTGGCATGCGGCCTGGCTGGGGGAGGGGAGACTCAGGGCCAGGAAGTGAGATGAGGCGGTGCTCCAAGTGACTGCAGAGCCCCGTGGGAAAGAGCGTGGCTCTGGTGTAACCTTGAGCGAGAAGGCAAGACCTTGGGCACCGGACTCACCCTCCGTAGCCTGATTGCCCCATCAGTGTGTCAGTCAGGCAGGGGGCGGGAGCAACAGATATGCCCCGCCTCTCAGTTCCAGAGCCAGACATTCAAGGGGAAGCAGTTGACAGGTTTGGCTTCTTGACTTGCAGATGGCCCCCCTTTCCATGTGGTTTTACGTGGGTGTGCCTCCCTTCCCTTCTACACTCACGTGTCTGCGTCCCACTCCCCCTGATTAGGGCAGCAGTCACAGGGTGAGGCGCAGCCCATGCAACCTCATGGTTACCTAATTACCTCTTTAAAGGCCCTGCCTCCAAATACAGTCACGTTCTGGGGGACCAGTGGGTACAACTGCAGCATACGAATTTGTGGGGACACAGTTGAGCCCGTAACAGAAGGTTAAATGAGAGAGAGCGTGGTATAGAAAAATGAACGTCTGGTCTCTGTCCCTGGTTCCTGGTGCACCTGAAAACCCTTGGTGCCTCCAGAGCAGTGAGCGTCTCGCACGTGCAGGAGGTGACTGGTGTTGGGGGTCCCACGGTGGCTTCAGGAGGGGCCGGTTAAAAAAACGCCACGCTGCAGTTACCAGGTTGGCACTTCCAGCCCCCGGAGTAGGGGAAGGGCCAGAGATCAGGAACATTCACCAGTGGCTGACACTTTAGTCACTCACACCCAGGCCCTGGAACCTCCATAAAACCCTAAACAAAGGCATGTGGGGAGCTCCTGGGTTGGCAAACATACCGACGTGCTGGGAGGGTGGCACACCCCAACTGTGGGGACAGAGACTCCCGCACCCGGGACCCTTCCAGACACACCCTGTGCGTGTCTCCATTGGGCTGTTCCTCCATATTCTTTATAATAAGCCAGGAAACAGCTGAAGATTGCTTGAGTTCTGTAAGCCATCCTAGCAAATCACAGAATCTGAAAAAGGGTCATGGGGGCCCCCGATTTGTAGCCGGGGCCCAATGCTCAAGACTGGCATTGGAAGCTGGGACAGCCCTGTAGGACGGAGCCCTCAAACCTGTGGGGTCGGTGGCCACTCCAGGCAGGCAGTGTCTGAGCTGGACCCAACTGTGTCCTGCAGGACACGCAGCGGAGTTGGAGGGTCGGAGAAGCAGTTTTGGAAATGACACCACATTTCCGGTGTCAGGAGGTAAAAACACTCTCAGACAGCGAAGGCCCAGAACCGAGCTTTGATGATCTGAGCGGTTCAGAGCCGGGGAAGGAGATGCTCCCAGGATCCGGGCCAACCGCGTGGGCTGGTGGGGGAGGGGGACTGAGGGGGGCACCAGTGACCAGTGCAAGGAGGGCAAGGGCCCTAAACAGGGCAGCAGAGCTGCTGGAACTGGGTTTTGAGCTCCCCAGGCAGGAAGCCAGGCACACGCAGCCGAGAGAGGCACCCGGGCCTCAGCTGTGCGGTGGCCATGAGTCCTCGCTGCCCCGGCTCACGGGACAGTAGCCAGAGGCTCTTCACCTGCCCCATTCGTCCTCCTTCCTCTCCCGCCCAGCTTCCCTCCCTCTTTCTGGCACAAACCTCTTTAGAGACAGGGGCACAGGCAGCTCTGGGTGCAAAGCTACAAACCCAGCCCCAAGTGTAAGTGACTGCCTGTGTGCCCCGGGCCTCCTTCCTGGGCTGCTCTGATCACAGGGCCCTGCGGGCTGCATCCCCCCAGGCTCGGGGTCCCCCCACTTCCTGCTGGGTTCAGTCAATGGGGGCACAGGAGGAAGAGCGAGGGCGGGAGGAAGAGAGAAGAGGGGCATTTCTCCTGCTGTCTGTCCGCCAGGGGCCACATTGCCCACTGCAGCTCTCCTTCTTGTCGGTGACTTGGCCCCTGGGCTCCAGTGCTGCAGCCTCCTCTCCACCCATTGTCGCCCTGGCCGGGGGCTGGAAGCAGCTTCCTGTTGGTGCTAACTTGGGGTTGTGTTAAATGTCCTCCGGCTTTTCAGCTCCTCCAGCATCTGTGTCAGTAGCTCCCTGCATTAAACACCCTCTGCTGTAAATGCTTGTCGTGGTTTCTCTCTTCTGAGACCCTGTCTACATGAATAACGGTGAAGACTTTGTTCTGAAGTCTTCAGAGTGAAGGAAAGTGTTCTAGACGGTGCTTTCAAAGACTCAGCAGTGATTAATTGCAACCAGTGTCTTAAAACGCTCAGGGAAATGCCAGCTCTTTATTCCAAGACCTTAAAAGCGTGTCATAAAAAGCCCCTTTCTTCTGAGGCAGGACTTTTAACGTCTTACGTTTCTAATCAGAATTTTAAAATCACTTCTCCTTTCTCATGAATTTCTGATTGATTTCTGTTCTCTACCTGTAGAAAGTTTGGGTAAAAGTTTTTCTCCCCACCCCATGCTTAGTCTGCTTAGTTAAAGTAATTACGGGCAACTTTGATATGATCCTTCTCTAAGTGAGATGTCCTGTGGCTGCCGGTGTGTGGCACTTCAAGAGGGTGCCTGCGTTATTCTCCTGTGGCTGCTGTCATGAATTGTCACAAACTTGGTGGCTTTCAACAACACACATTTATTATCCTAAAGCGCTGGAGGGCAGAAATCCAGCACGAGTCTCGTGGGGCTCAAACCGGGGTGACAGAAGGGCCAGCTCCTCCCTGGGGCGCCAGGGGGAACCCATTCCCGGCCGCTCCCAGTTCCTGGTGGCTGCCTCCGTCCCTCGGCACGTGACTGCATCACTGCAACCTCTGGTCCCTGGTCACACCACCTCTCCTTCTCTGTCTCGAATCCCCCTGTCTCCCCCTCACGTTTAGGGTCCACCTGGATAATCCAGGATAACTCCTCCTCTCAAGATCCTTAATCACTTCTGCAGAATCCCTTTTGCCATACGGTGAACCACTCCCACTGACCACGATGTCCTTCAGAACTTCATGACGACCGCATTTCAGAACTTTGTGTGAGTAGATGTCTATCCCCAGAACTAGTTTTCCAGAACCATCTCTGAACAGGACACACCGTGCTCCGGTCAGGCCCAAGTCCAGCTCCCCACCCCACCCCGCCCTGCCCACCTGCATCAGTGCCCACCGGCCTGGTGGACTCCTTTCTCAGGACCCCCGCACTGCCCCTCAGCATCCTGGACTCACCCATTTGTCCTTCCATAAACCAACCACTCGCCTTCTGTGTCTTTGTTCCTGCCAAACCCTCTGCCTGGGGTTCACTCCCCCAGCCTCTGCCTGGAAAACTCTGCTGAAGGCCCGTCCCCGCTGCCACTTCCTCCGACGTCCCCACGGCATGCTACCTGTCTCCGCGTCTGCACTTACACCTGTGTCGTCACACAGGCCTGCTGCCGCCTGGCTCCCACTAGGGACCTGCTCGCTCCCCTCTGTGCCCACCACCCCTGGCCACCCCAGGGCTCCACATGTGCTTCCGTGTGTGTGAACAGTCACAGACCTGGACCCCAGGGCCTGGGACAGAGCGGACACTCGGACAGTGTGAATGTTGTTGAATGAACACGTCATCTCATTCTCATTTCATCAGAATACCCGATCTCCTGAGCCACCGTTAAAGGAACATCTGGTGGCGTCCTCTCTCCACATCCTGCCTGGAGGTCAGGACTGAGCCCCGGCGTCCCCTGCACACGCACGTGCGTGTGTTCATCACACACGCACACACACAGAGGTGCACACACCTGGGGCCAACAGCCCATAGGAACAGGTAGAGCTCACCTGTTAAGAAGCAAAACTGCTCTTCCTTCCTCCCCTCATCGTCCCAGGCCCTGTGTTGTCCCTTCCAGGGCCCGTGAGCCCCAGGGAAGGAATTGCGCACCAGTGCCCTTTGCACCCGCGGGAACCAGAGCCCGTTTCTAGAACTCTGCCAGCAAGCGGCAGAACTCCAGCGAGCAGAGGCCCTGGGACTTGGGCCCGGGTGAAGCCACCTGACCATCGCAGGTGATCACCCACATAGAAGAACCTGCTCATGGGGTCTGATGGCTCAGTCCCCGCAGGATGGACAAGGAGACACCGGCTCTCAGGAGACAGGGAGGAAGTGTGCAGTCAGTGCTATGCAGTCACCCTGGATTACTTGCCCTGTGTCCAGGCTTGTCTCACAGTGACAGTTTCACCCAGAAGAATGTGATGCTCTGAAAATTCCATGTGGTGGCAAATCATGGCACACATGTCTTCCCAGGTGGACCTGAGGGGCAGTGCCTGGCCGATCTCCCTGCCTGAACAGCACCCACGGGACCTGCAGGGGTCAGGGTGTGAGAGCTGACTGCAGAGTCTGCCTGGATGCAGAGGGTGATCCCTTGAGGGCGTGGCAACGTCTGTGTACATGGGCTCGACTTGAACTCTAGCTGGGCTGGAGGGGGAGGCGGGGAGGGGAGAGGCAGGGGATTAGAGCCAGGCCACAGGCTGGATGGAGGCAGTTGAGTCACCCTGCCCTGCACAAGCCTCTCAGGGAGGCTGAGACACTAGGGCCGCACCGGTAGGAACCCTGGGTCTGAACCAGGGCATCCCCAGCATGGGTGCCCCATGGGCCTGGGTTCCCAGGAGGCTCAGGTGACCAGGGAGCAGACAACTTTCTGCAGAGGAAAGGAGAGGAAAGGAAAGGAGAGGAGAGGA